>OZ017740.1:120850034-121110034 GCA_963969285.1 Odontomyia ornata
GGTCTTTTGGTCATTGTCTTCTATTTTCAATAGTTCACACTTTTTTGTCAATATTTTGTTCTTTAGGTGGATAATTTCACTTCTGACTTTGAAGTTTTGAAATGGAGATCTCGTGGAACTAACCACACTCAATGTTTGTATTACATTTGACACGTCACTTTGCATGTGTGTGAGCACTTCATTTCAGCGGACGCGGCGGAACCATTTTTCGAGACTACGATTTTTTTTGAATTTGAAGTGGGGGACATATTGGAATCGGACGCGATAGACATTTTGCCTTTAGACGCACAGACATTTTGCCTTTCAAGTATTACGTGAGAATAGACGTTATGGATATATTTTCCACGTTCCGACGCGATCCGACTCGATGGAGCATGCACTTTCCAAATGAAACTGATTATGATTTTAAATAAAATACCGAATCGCGTTTTATGATTTCATACTCATGTATAGTAGACAACAGATTCCCTTGTCAATGGTGCCAACAAGTAAAAAACAAAACACATAGATGAAGATAATAATGAATGGCACTTAGAGTAAATGTGCAGCGGCAATTTCCTCATGCACAGAGCATATTCTTATAAAGACCAAGCAGGTTACTAGACTTCTTGGGCAATCTGAGAGTGCTTTCGGAAAGGCATGATGATTGATTACCATGCAGTTCTTGTGGCTGTAAATTTATAAGGTCACTGACTTATTACGCTTCTGTAGTTTGGAGGCACATAACTGATCACTCACGGCGGACTACTCGCTACACCAGGGTCCAAAGAATGGTGTGTCTGGGTATTACCGGGGCATTTAGCACAAGGCTATACCTACCTTGAACGTCGTATAAATATTGCCTTTCTTGAAATGTTCACAAAAGGAGAGCATCTGAAATCTGTCCTGTGACTTGCGGCGGCAGAATACACAAAAAGAATCTCAGGGACCAAAGCAGCAACTTCAAGTTCTTGACGCATTATGTCCCTGAGACAGTTATGCCCACTGAAAAGAATAATGTGGTTCCAAATTCTTGCAGAAGATTTCGTGTTAAGAGCTCTAGATAGAACTGGGTACTTCCATTCAGATTTGCTGATTGATGAGGGATATATGACCTTTAACGTAGATAACTCGAGAACTAACGAAGGAACTGAAGCAGAATAGTTCTTAAACCAAAATATCCAAAATTTGATGCCACTACGAATACTGAGCACTGTTTCAGGAAGAAATTGGTATCATGGCTTATGGACAATAAGGCAAATTAGCATTTGCATTGATGGCCAAACGGTACATACTGCTTGCCCTCTTTTAATGAAAAGTAACATTAAAAATAGTTCATGAATTTCTTAGCAAACTGCACTTTTAGAGGAAGGCGATGTGGGCATAATCTAGGCGAGGATGTAAGGGCTGTAGATGTTACAAGTTCTTAGTGAATGACCCGAACCAGCAGTTAGCGGACTTCCTGCTTAAATTAAATAGAAAGAAGTACAGAACTTTTGTTGGACTAATCACTGTCGGTTGCAAAAATTCCTGTTTATTCGTACAAAGAAGTGCCTGAGTACATTTAGTCTGTTAAGCGATAAGGGGAATTGTAACCCATTAAATCTAGTGAGTTTTTTACAGGCTTTTGCGGAGAGGTAGGAGCTTATTAAAAAATTTTTTTTTAATGCAATTAACTTTAATTCCTGCAATACAGGTTGCTGCAAAAAAGCTACTGCAAGCTTAGTAACAGCAGTAAACTACTGCGTTAGTGTAGCTTTAAAAGTTTAAGGAATTGTTGCTTTAAGATGCTGGGAAAATATTTCATTCCATTCAGTCTAACTGGAAAATTATTCTTAGTTATAAATTTAAATTAAAACTAATACAGGAATTATAGATTCACATCTATGGTCGATTTTCGAATTGATTAGAAACTATCCTTCCCTTCACAAATGAATAATTCACGACTTCAGTTCTATAACGTAAGTCTACTTGTCATAATTACTAATTCCGCCACCACTAATTAAATTAGCTGATTCCGCATTATTCAAATCGCATGCAAGTTAAATGTATCTATGATATACATACTGTCCATTCAAAGTTGACAAAACATTTTGAATTACATTTCACACTTAAGCACAAGCAAAGCAAAGCAAACAAAATTTTAATTTAAGTGGGCAAATATCAACCAGCCAATATATCTTATTGCATGCATCGACACCTGTTTCATGGCTAAATCAAAAGCAATAACTACTCTCCTACTACTCAAGAAGCATTTCATGCATGCAAAAACATAAGAAAGCATAATATTAATTGGATGGAGGACATATCCATCAATAAATACGAGTACAACACATTCAGTACGGATTTCATTGTTTTGTTCTTTTATACGAGTACATTATAAAAGGTCAATACTTGTTTCAAGTGCGTGTTTAACAAATCAATTAAATGCTGATGTCATGATCCGAGTTGTAGGAAGTCATAAGAAAGTGTAAATAAATTCAAGACAACAAGTATGCAAAAATGTGTTAATATCTATTTTTAAATTAAATCCAAATATTTAAGGAATAGGAAAAAACGTGTGTGTCAAGTGTAATTGAGGTGTTTTCGAATTTATTTACTCATAATTAAACGGGGGAGTTTGAGAACAAAAATTATTTATTCGCACGTACCTGTTAATGGTGATCTCGGATACTCCTCACTGAGCCTGCTCATTGTTTCGTCTGATTGATTGTCACCGTCTGGAAATTATGAACTCATAAGCATCATGCAAAATAATGATTGTAAAATGTTAAATAATATGCAAAATCAAACCAACGTTAAATGGTCAATCAATAATTCTAATTAAGTTATTCAATAAAAAATGGTAACATTCAAGATCACATAAGTCAAAGTTCACACTTGAAACACAAAATCTTGATTAATAGAATGCAACAGAGAATCAAATTTTTTTGGCATTTATTTTAGCAAAATGGAGTTAATAATAAAAACTGGATGGGCAGGAAAGTGCACCTATTAGAAGAGTCGTACATATCTTTTAAGCCACTCATAGATAAATTCATAAATTAATTTATTGTGTGAGCATTTTCCGATTCTATTAAATCAGAATGCGCAAAATACGATACATTTTTATTTTATTTAAAGTAGTCACATTTTTTAAGGGTAGTTTATTTTATGTAGTTGACTTATTTACTTCCTTTAACAAATGAACGGTTCAATTATTTCCTGAAGTAGTCAATTATTTTGCTTCATTGGTTCGCGTTTTTTAAGTACCTTTTCGATTCTCATTATGGAGTCAAGGAGTGGATTCTTTCTTTTTGTTTGTTTTAGCGCTGCAGCCCCTATCGGGCTTTTGCTTAAAGGTAGAGAATATCATATCTTGATCCAATGTGTCGGCACTCGAGAAGGTAATATTGTCAGTACCAAGCTTTGGCCGCGTGTTCGTTCACCCAGCTACGATACGTTCTCTGATTATAGGCCAGTACGTATCATAACTAAATTAGCAATAGTCCGTCGGAAAAATCACCCGAAAGAAATTTCGCTGTCACCAACGGAATCGAACCAGGGACTATCGGCTTAAGGGGTGAGCGCTCTAACCACTACACTATGCGAATTCTTCTTAGCTCGAAGTATTTCCCCCTTCTCAATTTCTCCAAAATGATGTTGTCGTTTTTTTCTTTTAGGTAAATTTCTCAAGAAATATATATATATATATATATATATATATATATATATATATATATATATATATATATATATGTATATATATAGTGGCCATCTAGCGGCCACATTTCAACGGATTTTGATGAAATTTGGGATTATGGGTGAGTGAGTTTGGTTCTTGCATTCCGCAAAAAATTATCAGAATCGGATGAAAAATAAACAGACGAAAATTTTAAACTTAATAATGTTAGCTGTCATTTTCACTTAAAAATTTAATATTTTTGCACCGTCTAGAGTCAAACTCGGATTTGGACGAGATTTGGCACAGTGATTGATGAGACTCTAAGATAGATATATTTTAAAATAATCCAAAATCAAATGCATCAATTCAAAATGGTGGCCCCCCAAAAGCCAGAAAGTAAGCGCAATTCGCTATTTCAGTAGCAACTGATATGTTGAATATTTTTCATGGAAACATATGAAATGGCTTAAATTGGAAGTATGTATGCAACAGAATTTTTTCTCTAAACTGTGTTTGACTTTCAACGTGGCGACGAATAAAATTATTATTTTATTTTTTTGATATCCGGAGGCCAATTCTCTATTTTCTTAAAAGCTTTTTTGTGTGAGCAGACGCGTTTCGATGTGTTGAAGGGAATGACTTTATATAATCGTAGGATGGATTAAGCAGGTAGTACTAAATTAGGTGAGTTACTAAATTAGGCCAATTACTAAATTAGGTGAGGAAGACGGATATTAGGTTTTTATTTTTTGGATTGTTGGATGTCCGCTTGTTCTGTTTCATCTCTTAGTGGTACTGAGAAAATCGCGTCGGAGTTTGTAATAAGTTGTCCGTTGATAATCTTACTGCCTGTTTTTCTATATATATTTCAAGCCTTTCTAGGATATCACGTCTCGGTCCTTCGGTTCGTTAGAGTAGTTAGTAGGAGTCATGGAGGAGGCTCTGCACTACTGATCTGTACGCTGCTAGCTTATGTCGTGCGGGATGGTTAGATGTCACGTGTATATTATGGTCAGTTGCGGTTTGTTTGCTGTATATTTTGTAGTCCAATCTTGTTTGTTCGCGTGTCATGGTTAGGTCCATATATTTGAGTTGTCCGTTTGCTTCTCCTTCTATAGTGAAATTTATATTCGGGTGTATTTCATTCACATAGATAAGTAGAAGATGAGGCTTTTCTATAAGTAGAAGATGAGGCTTTTCTACCTACGAAAAATTCGCCTTTCCGGCTGGTGGCGCAACCGGGATTTTTTCAAGTATGACCACGTTGTTTCCCTTGTCTGTTTGCAAATCAAACAAAGACCAAAAGAGGGCATGCGAACTACTCATAGGAAATGCTTCGACGTTAAGAGTATCCAATTCTGTACTTCCCAGAATCAAATGTATGCCCAAGATTCACAAACCTGGTAACGTCCGAAGAATCGCTCGAAATAAATCTCGTTCTCACCTACGGGATTTGAACCAGGGACTTTCGGCTTACGCAGCGAGCGCATTAACCACTACATCACGTGGACTACTTGAAGGTTTTGCACCAAACCAAATCTGGTCCCGTTTAACTTGACAGCACTATTGCCAAACGTTCCGGTGAGCAACTCCTACACCACATAGAGCATTATCGGAGGGTCTGATTAAAGGCCGAAGAGGATCAGAAGGCTAAAGAAGAGCAGAGGGCTAAAGAAGCGCTGGAGGCTAAATCTAAAGGGCACGTGCAGATAGCTCCACCATCAATAAAACAATGGCGTCTAGCTCAACTGAAGGAGATCGGGAGAAAAGAAGGAATCAAGAGGCAGTTGATGGGCGAAGAACGCCAGATCAGGGTTCCACATTGCTTACAAAAGGAGGGAAGAAAGCCGCAAAGAAACTCCTTCAAAAAGTGCCAGAAAATAAAGTTCGCACGGAAACCCAACAAGAAAAAAGACCTGATGCGAAACAGGAGAGAAAGAAGCCCCGACCCAATAGTTGGTTGATCCTACGCGGAGGGGCTGCTGGATATAAGGGGAAAAGTGAGGCCCGAAGACACCAACACCGGCATTCAAGCAGTACGACCAACACTGTCGGGCCACATACTGATCGAATTTGAAGCCGAGGCCAACAATAGAGGAGCATTCTGAGACGCAGTAAAGAAAGTCCTGGGCAAAAGCACTACTATAGCCTCGCTCGAGCCGATGGTAACGATCGACATAAGAGACATTGACTGCGTCACAGATCTGGCCGAGGAAGAAGAGGCCATCAAAAGGGAGTTCCCTAGCGTGGGCGGAATCAAGGCGAGGCTGACACCAGAAAACAACAGGGGACAAGGCATGGCCATAATTGACTTGACAAAAAGGACGCCGAACGATTTCTGAATAAGGGCAAAGTAAGAATAGCGTGGGTTGTCTGTAGGAAACGGCGAAGAGCAGCGCCTCTTCAATGCTTCAAATGCCTTGGTTATGGTCACACCACACAAGTATGCAAAGAACTCGATAAAATTTCCCTATGTTACAAATGTGGTGAAATGGGACATAAAAGAACAGAGTGTACGAGGAGGCACACTGTATTCTTTGCAAGGATGCTGATCCAAAACCTGATTTTGGACACGTCTTGGGATCAAGAACTTGCGGGTTTTTCAGGAAGCGCTAGCCAAGGCAAAATCGGAACTTCGATGACACGCATCCTGCAGCCAAACCTACACCCCAGTTCAACTTCCCAAAATCTGCTTGAACAGTTTGCGAGAGACATGAAAGCCGACTTTATGCTGCTGAGTGAGCAACACCATGATAAAAGTTCAGCTTCATGGTATCCTGATGAAACTGGTACTACCGCCATCAGGGTTCGAAATAGTGATTTCCAGGCGGAGAGCTGTGGACGTGGGGATGGTTTTGTGTGGGTCCGGTGCTCAGGGACCACCTTCTTTAGTGTGTACCTGACGCCGAACGAATCGATATCATCTTTCCAAGCCAAGCTTAATGCTTTGGAGGGCGCTGTCTCGAATGCAGACGGGAATGTGCTCGTTGGGGGAGATTTCAACGTTAAAGCAATCGAATGGAGCATGCCTCAAACAGATCCGCGGGGAAAACGAATCCTGGAAATGGCGGCCAGGACGGTGCTCGTCGTACTAAACACCGGCAATACGCTGACTTTCCGCTGTATTGGGTATGAAGGAAACATACCGGACGTGACATTCGTATCGGAGTGCTTAGTACGGAGGATACACAATTGGAAAGTATAAGAGGACTACTCAACCAGTGATCACCAGTGTTCTCGGCTTTCTACAATTGGATGGAACATCGGGAGGATGGACGTCGAGAGGCTCGTCAAGAAACTCACAGCGGGTGCACCGCTGCAGGGAGATTCGGAGGGGATGGAAGAACTAGCAGCTCAAGACGTGGTGAACTCAACTATGAGCATCACTACGACTGCTTGCAAAGCTTCTATGCCCCGTCGAAAACCCTAGCACGGCAAGCCCTTATTGTACTGGTGGGCGACTGAAATCGCTGAAAAACGAAGGGAGTGTCACAAGCTTCGGCGGGAGGCTCAGCGCGCACGGGACCGTGGCGAGGCAAGCAACCGGGTAGCAGCATATAAGTCGGCCAGGAAACGCCTTCGCAAATTGATCAACAACAGCAAGGCTCACTGCTGGCAAGATCTAGTGGACAATGTGAACAAGGATCCGTGGGGCCTTGGCTACAAGCTAGTTATGCGGAAGCTTGGTGCCCTACGGAAACCTTGCATACATGATGCGGAAAAGATGGACGAGCAAGTGCGGGTACTCATCCCCACCCATCCCGCCCGTGTTGACGCTGTCCATGATGAAACAGTAGTCGAGTTTTTTTTCACACGGCCGGCACTGGAAGAGGCAGTCCTTTCGCTGAAAGCGAGGAAGGCTCTAGGCGCAGATGGTGTTCCCGCTGAAGTGTTGCGGCTTGTCTATCATCATTGTCCTGACTTGCTGCGGAGCACATTCAACGCATGCCTACGGGACGGGGTTTTCCCGGTACGATGGAAGGTGATGAGGCTTGTGCTGATCAGCAAGGGGAAGGGAAAGCCCGAATCGCCGTCTGCATACCGCCCGTTGTGCATGCTGGACACGGCTAGGAAAGTGCTAGAGAAACTCATCAAGGAAAGACTCACTGACATGATTCGTGCTGCTGGGGAGCTATCTCCTCGGCAGTACGGCTTTAGAGCAAGATGTTCTACTATCGATGCGATTGCAGAGGTGGTGAGCGCGGTCCAAAAGGCAGAGGCATAGTCACACTAAGCGACGGATCGTCTTGTTGGTGACACTCGACGTCAGGAACGCCTTCAACTCCGCTAGATGGGTGGATATTCTGGATACGCTGGAAAAGCCTTTTTAAGTTCCAGAATATCTAATGCGGCTTTTTAAGGAACTACCTAAAGGACCGAAGCCTGCTCTACGACACGGCCATGTGAAAATGATGAAAATTACATTGGGTGTTGCCCAGGGATCTATCCTTGATCCGGACCTGTGGAGCGTGTCTTACGACGGGCTACTGACACTCGAGATGCCAGATGAGTCACGCTTGGTCGGCTATGCAGATGATGTTGAGGCTCTGGTCGCTGGACGCACCGTTGAACAGGCGCAACTTAGGCTAGGTATGCTAATGCGCCGAGTGAGGGACTGGATGACTGCTCGCGGGCTCAAAGCCATCGGTAAAATACCTGGGACTACTGATCGACTTGAAGATGAGTTTCTCTGAGCAAATCAGGGCAACGGCTGAGAAGGCTGCTTCGGGAGTATCGGCCCTGAGTCGACTTATGGCCAACGTAGGGGGACCCAGCTCATCAAGAAGACGCCTCTTGATGAGTGCTGTAGGCTCAGTGCTACTGTACGGAGAAGAAGTATGGGACGACGCTCTCAGTAAGGAGGTATACCGAAAACGTTTGGTACAGAGAAGAGGAGCACTTCGCATCGACAGTCTCTGATTCGGCGGTGAGAGTTATTGCAGGCGTGATACCTGTCGCACTCCTAGCTAGAGAGCGCCGCTCTATTTGCCTGCGCCGAAACGAGGCTGCAAGGGAGATGGTTATCTGCGAGGAGAGACAGCGCTCGCTCAACGATTGGGAGCAGTTTTGAGTCAATTGCATGAAGGGAAGGTGGACTGCGCGCCTGATCCCGGATGTGAGACCGTGGCTAAATCGAAGGTATGGTGAGACTGACTTCTATCTGACCCAGCTTTTGAGCGGGCATGGGTATTTTCAGTCTTACCTAGGCTTTGCCCAGGAGAGGAGGACAATGCCTGCCACACATTTTTTGCGTGTACAAAATGGGTCAGCCTGCGAAGGGATCTCTACAGGGAGACGGGAGAGCTCACCCCGGATAATATAGTTGCGGTGATGCTCGAATCGGTTGACAAATGGAACCAGGTGGCACATTATGCTCGGGCAGTCCTAAAAGTCCTATGCTATGGGTGTGAAACGTGGACCCTAACCCAAGCATCTGCAAATATATTGAACGCCTTTGAGCGACGGGTACTCAGGCGAATAATCGGAGCGAAGCTGGACGGGGACCAATGGCGAATTCGATACAACCATGAGCTGTTTGAAATTTTTGACGAACAGGAGATCTCAAGGATTGTAAGACTGCGGAAGCCGCAATGGGCTGGACACATGAATCGTTTGGACGAATGACGGATACCCAAGAAGGAATTCGTTGGGAGAACTGAAGGCCGGCGGCCAGTGGGGACACCGAGGATACGCTGGTCTAACTCAGTCGACAAAGACAGCTCATCGCTGTTCGGATATCGGAGTTGGAAGACGCGGTCAACGGACCGAGACAGTTGGAGGCGCTGTTTGCAGGAAGCGAAGGCCCGAAAGGGGCTGTAGTGCCAAGAAGAAGAAGTCCTAAAATATAAAAGGAACTCACAGCAGCCGGGGGCGTTGGGGCTGGGGGATCGCTTTTCTGACACTTCCTCTTCCCCTCCCGCTAGGAAAGGGATCCCCCAGCTTGAAGGCGCCTCACGGCGTAACAAAACGAGACCTGGCCCGAAATAATGTGTCAAACGGTTCCAGGCTGGGTTCTCAGGTTGACAGGGGAGGTGTTTAGTGGGTAGTCCAGTCGCCTTCTTGCGAGCATGGGAGTCCCACACTCTTTGCGTAAATGGCATTCACCTCCCAAAACACAAAAAAAAGTGCACCATCACAAAAGAAACGGGGAAAAAACTTATATGGATGAGCTTTCATAAAATTTATTTCATCCCTTTTAGGGCATTTTGAAGTCGGATTTCTTTTTTTTTTGTAAAAGTTTTTTTTTCAATTTTCAGTTTCCTGTAGAAAAGTTTCTATAACACTTTTGATATTTAGAAATTGAAATTATTTCGATAATTCCTATGCCCAAGAAATAAACAGAACTAACATGGATTGCATTAATTATTTGGGATCTTTACTGATACTATCTATGGCAAAGTGAGCGACAGTAGCTTCGTTGTTGATTACTTCTACTTGTGCATAAGTTTTATTAATTACACAAACTATTTATCTCATTTATTAAAATATCCAGAAATGTATTTCAAACATATAAATTCCATTGAAGCTACATAAAAGTTCCAACCCTCAGCGTAAATGATCATGAGACACTCGTTAACACCTGTGTAAATTCCTCAAATACTGCCTATGTGGCTTTTCCCAGACGGTAGCATTGTTCTCTGGCGGCAGTGCATTACCATATTCTAGTGTTGACACTGTGTAATTGATAGCCGACATGATCTTGATAAGCAAAACTTTTCTGTGATGGCAATTCATAAAAGCAATTTATACAAACGTGATCGTATTACCGATAACTCTCTAACTAGAAATGATGCATCTGAGCGCATATTAATTGAACAAATTAATTAATTCGCGTGCCATCTTTTAAGTGATTGAACTCACAAACCCAAAACTATATAAGAGTGCGGTTTAAGCAATTTTGTTTTGATTGCATTACATTCGAAATTTATTATTCCGTTAGGAAATGCTTTTGACATGCCGCCAACACAGGAATGAAAGATTCAAATTTTGAATATTTTAAAAATAATCTTCCTACAAACCTTCACCCAAACTAGTTCACACTGATTCGTTCACAATTTATTTTCAGTTTGTTGAATCGAAATGAATTTAAAATAACTAAGGTAAAAAACATGTCATACCCATATCCGGGAGTATATGACCTTACCTCCGCTCGCACATACCGAATTCTACATTTTCCTACTTTAGTTCAAGTGCGCTACATACTCAAATCGATTATCGCACGTACGTTAAAAACAACCTTTGAGCGCGCAGTCGCTACCGCAATAACATTCATTACAATGCGGTGATGGAGGGTGTGTGAATGTGATCTGTATAAAGTTGTTTTCTAAAAGACTCCAAAATGACCTTTCTCTGCAAACTTTAACCATTTCAATGTTTCCACTGACGCCACCATCACCACCAAGTCCCTAAGTCGCGTCACCGTAAGACCGGCGGCGTAGCATCATAAAATTATTTAAGTTTTTTTCATACAACTTGAAGCCACTTTAGCATTTAATTGAAAATCGATACTTATTGTGTTTTTATTGTTCTTGTGGCTGTTTGTTGGCTCTTTCTGGTATTTCCTCGGCACACAAATGAAATCATCACTATTTTTTCTCATCATCTGATCCGAGCAGTGTATTATTGTATGTAGTTTTTTGGGTTATTCAATACTCAAATTAGCATAACATCTACGAGCATGCAAAAAGATACAAAATCAGGAACTACAGCTACAAGTTTGATGACAGCGAAAAAATCAGATTTTCGTCACATTCGTTAATTTAAATTGCTAAAGAACCTTTTTTTCTTGGAGCGATTAAAGAATAATAACAGGCAAGACAAGTTCTTCTTTTTTCACTTTCGTTTGGCGGCTCAAGGAAAATTATTATGGATACACAAGTATAATGGAGCTTTTCCTAATAGGAAATTGAAAATAGATACAACATTCCATTTTGAATTCTCGAGAGTCTTGAAATTTTATAAGATGATAAGTGGATTGAGAGTATGATAAACAATTTTTATTTATTGACGGATGATCGAGCCTGTGTAGTCGTCGATATCGTCACTATACAATTGAAAATGAATGGTGTGATTTATGAGACTTTTTCTGGATTGTAGGTTTTGAGTGGTTTTCAGTTTTCAAGTACTAATTTTTGAGTCAGTTCAATGTCTTTAAGACAGTCTTAAGATGCGAATGGACGCGGATATGCAACTATATTTATTTGAAGGTTTGTTTATTCAATTAGCGGACAAGAAAGAAATTATAGATTTCCTTGTATATTTAAAGTTCAGCGATTATGTTCGTACAACAAATTCAATTTGTTTAATTTATGTGCTTATGTATGACATTAAAGTTTTCCTCCTTCTGCTAGTCAACACTTCCTTTAAAATTCAACCGCTTTCCACTTCTTGTTTTTGCGCATTTTTAGTTAGTATTGGAAAGGAAAAATCGATGTTTTGATTCAATATTTGACGAGTTATTTTGCAAGTTAGGTAGACAGGAATATTTTCTTGTCAGCAGAGTTTAGCACTCAAACTATGAAATGCAACACTTTTCTTACTGAATTAATGAACAAAGTCAAGAAATACTTTTATAAAGTGCACGTTAAATGATCTCTACCAAGAAAATCCGCTTTTATCCCGTTTTGTGGCGACTCAGAATGCCCCGACGGCGACGCAGCTCTCACGTCGCAAGCAGAATTTCCTTGGCAGATCTCTAGCTTTGATCGTTCACTGTACCCACAATTTCTATCCGATTGTCAAAATGTTGGTCTCATTTTATAGCTGCCAGTGTATTTTTTCCGACAAGTACAAATTTGTAATATTATTTACAAGTACACTATTTTTTATGAAAGTTGAAATAGGAATACACCCCCCAAAACTTTAAATCGCTTTTTCTCCCCTTAAACGGGCGAAATCCGCGTTGTTACGATTTAATCTAAAGGCTTAACCCAAACTAGTGTTTTGGTGGTTGGAAAGTATTTTAGGCAAATTATCTAGCCTAGAAATGGCTGTTTCTAGAACATGTACACTTTTCGTGCATTTCCATGTTTGGTCGCTTACTGTGCCCGGAATTTCTATCTGATTGTTACAATATTGGTGTCATCTTGTAGCTGCTTTCATGTAGTTTCCGTCAAGTGTAAATATGTTGTGCTCGGCGACAGGTTTTTCTTGCCGTCCAGATACGCTCTCACATCAGAAATTGTGAAAATTGCCTGTACTGTTCTTCTCGTCTCTCAAGAATCAACATACCGAGAGATCGCACAATGAAGAAGACAAATTTTTTCTTTCTGTCCCAACCTCCTTCACGGATGTACGCCCTTCCGGCTATCTTCAGTTTGTTTAAATAGATTTAGATTTTGAAATACCAAGATTGGCGTCTGGATTCTAAAGTGGTGACCCCAACTCGCAACGACGCAACACAAATGGTAGTCGGACGAAACGATGAGTTACATTCAGGAGGCCCCGCCAGCCGACAGTTTGCCACATGTCTAGAAGGTAAACATCATCAGCCAATACAGGCTGCCATCCTTCTAGCGAGCTACTCCTGAGTTATGCTTCTTTCAAGTAGAACTCGAGGTGCACAAAGAGCGCAGCCAAGTACTACCTCACGGTATCATCGTTGGACCACGAAACCATCGCTGAAGTAGCGGACATCATCCATGCGCCACCGGAGCACGACAGATACGGAGCGCTCAATGCAGCTATCGTTTTCCGCCTCACATCTGATACGCAGCTACATAAGTTAAGCACACGCGACAAACTTGGGAACAGGAGACCTTCACAGCTACTACGGCACATGCGTTTCTTTGTTGGCACACGGGTCAGCGACAATGTTCTCCGTGTCAGATGGCTCGACCTCCTGTACCAGCGAACGCGCCGCATGCTTCTACTCATCAAGCACCAGACGCTAGAGGAGCTTGCCGCTGTCGCAGGCGAGGCAAACGACATGAGTCCGGGAGTGATGGCCATGTTAGTGCAACAATCCACGCCAACGACAAGGACGCTTCATCGCTCCTGGGCCAGACAGTCGAACGGGATACTGCTGGTATCACACCAAGCACGGGGCCTTAGCGATGCGATGCAAACAGTCCTGTTTTTTCCCAGTTACAGACCACACTACTAGTCGCTCGGAACACTAAGTTTACTGGCGCTGTACTCAGAACACCGCCGGCAACACCTCGGAGATGCGCCTTTATGTCTTCGACCGCACCACAAAACCTAGTTTCCTGGTAGACTCCGGTTCCGCCCTCTCCATCATCCCGAGCCATCACATCGCCAGGCCTCTTTATAAGCAGAGCCTCGTGCTACAGGCAGCCAATGGCACGACCATCACCACCGTTGGAACTCAGCAGCTCGACCTGATTTTGGGCTACGCCACTCACTCCACTGGTCGTTCGTGATAGCAAATGTCCCGACAGCCATTCTAGGAGCCGACGCACTCAAGCATCACGATCTACTCATCCATCTCCGCAACCAGCGCCTCTTGGACGGCCTCACCAGCGTGCGTCCTCGATCCAGCTCTAACAATACACAGCATTAGCACCGTCACTACGATATCGACCTTGAAGGGCACCATTGGAGTCCGATACAAAGGGATCATCGCCAAATACGCAGGCGCACCCGCACAACCCGGGGAATTAGCATGGTCGCTGACCTACTCGTCCACCACCAGATAGGCCCCAATGGCCCAACGGTTTTCACGATACCACGAGCCAAATTCACTTACCTGTTGAAAGGAGGCATAATTTGACCTTTAACGAGACAGTGGGCTAGTCGTCTGCACATGGTGCCCAAGGAAGGCGGCCAATGGCAAGCTACTGGGGATTACCGTCAACTCAACACTCAAACTCGCCCGGACCGTTACCCATTGCTCATCATCGAGGAGGCCAGCGGTACAGTTTTTCAGTAATTGACCTCTAGCGTGCATTTTACCAAATCCCTGTTGCTTCGGACTATCTGAATTCGTGGGAATGCCTTTACGTCTACGCAACGCAGCCCAAACTATGCAGTAGGCTCTAAACCATCTACTGAGGAAGTTTGATTTTGTCCGGGTCTACCAGGCGATATCCTAGTGATCTCGGCCAGCCACGAGCATCATCAGCGCCACGTCAAGCAACTTCTCTCGGTGCTGCAAGCGGCAAATCTCCACGCTAACTGGCATAGATGTCAAATCGGTCAGCCTAAGGTCGTCTTTGCCGGATACCACGTCTGCAAAACAGGATTTCAACCACCAGCTTCCCAGACGTAAGCCATCGCAATCTTTTTCAAACCGGCCGATTTATCCCTGCTGAGGCGTTTCCTCGGGATGCTGAATTTTTAGGTCTCTGTAAAACGGACGGACGGACAGACAGGTCGCTAGTTTCGCGACCTGTCTGTCCGTCCGTCGGTCTATCCGTGCGTCACAGTAAGTTTCCTCAGAAACTATAAAAGCTAGAATGCTCAAACTTTGTGGAAAGGTCAGAAATGATGGTCTCTGAAAGGTTTAGGTTTTACAAAAATTTAAAATTTTTTAAGGGGATCGCCCAACAACGAAGTAGCCTCTAAATCAAAGGCAGTCGAGTTGGGTATCAAATGAAAGGTCTTGATTAGAACTATAAGAATCTGAGGTTATTTTATGCATCAGGGGGTCCAGGGGATGGCAAAATGTACCAAAATTTTGTGTACTCCCCCCCCCCCCCTTAATTGAACACCTATGAGCCGAAAGATCTGAAAATTATCACGAAAGTGGGTCTTAATGGGTACAAGGGAAACAAATACCTCAGAAATCAAAATTCGCTCAACTTTGTTAATAATAATATGATTTGTAGATTTTACATTTTTGCCCATAAAGTCAAAACGGTACCAGTTAGCCTCTTGAAGTTTTCTAATAATATAAATTGGTATAAGATCTTAATGTTCGCAAAATTTCATAGAAATCGAATCATAATTGAGTGAGTAATAGCCATTTCAATTGAATGGAATTACAATAACAATAACACGTGTTTATGGTTGATACATATTTCAAATTGACCGGGGCACTTTTATTTTCTTCCAATTTTCATGAAAATTTAAGGAATAGCGTCTAATTTAAACATATTCAATCGGCTGACCATTCAAAAAAATTATTTAAGCTCTATCAAAATGCCGGCTGCAATGTGCTTTTGAAAGAAATTCCGCATCTTTTGCATAAATTGGAACGATTTCTTATCCAACTATTGGATGAATAATTCAAATTATCGATTCATACTACTAGAAAATTTGTTTTGAACCCTAGGATGGTTACAAAGACCTTCTGGTAGAAGCACTCTCCTGCTTACTCAACTTTTTGTACGACCAAGAGAGCACTACTCACCTGGACACCCGATGTTGAAGCGGCTTTTGAACGCTACAATCAAGGCATCGCCGAGGCAGCCACGTCAGCCTTCCTTTCGTTTTCGCACCCGTTGATACCCCGCACAGACGCGTCCAGCACTGCCATTGGCGCGGCCCTGAACCAACAACGGGACGACGACACTTGGGTACCGTTGGGTTTCTTTTCGAGGAAGCTCGCTTAAATAGAAGAGCGCTGTTCAACCTACGACCGCGAGCTCCTTGCGATCTTTGCTGCCATCAAATTTTTCCAGCTCATCTTGGAGGGAAGGCACTTCATCATCCACACCGACAACCGACCACTTACTTTTGCTCTCACGCAACGATCGAACAAAGGCTTGCTCCGCTGAAGCAGACAATTTGATTTCATCGCTCAATTCGCGAGTGTACACACCAGGGGATGATATCGTCGCTGATGCACTTTCACGTGTGGAGGCGGTCACGACACCCGCCGCAATCACAGCTTGAGCCATCAGCGAAGCACAAGACACAAACGACCAGTTGCCCCACGTCCTCAAGAGCCGCCGTCTCAAACTGCATCAGTTGGTGTTTGATGGCTATTCAGCATACTACGTGGAGTTTAACGGTACCATCAAGCCTTACCTGCAAGTTGCACTCTGCCGTCAAGCTTTCGACATCGTCCAACAGCTATCGCATCCGAGTGGACATACCACCTCGAAGCGCGTAGCGCTAAAATTCTTCTAGCGAAGTCTGAGGAAAGACGTATCCCGGTGGGTCAAGTAATGCGCAACGTGTCAACTATCAAAAGTCCACCGCCACAACAGCGCCGACTTGGGAAATTTCAAGACACCGGACGGAGGTTTCAACCACATTTATGTCGATTTAATCAAGCTCCCACGGGGTGAAGGCTACGAGAGCCACCTCACCATCATCGACAGCTATACACGGTGGCCTCAATCTAGTACTGACATCAGAGCTAGCACCGTTACCAGGGCACCATTCGACCACTGAATCTCAATATTTGGCCCGCCACTGGAGATCACGTCGGACTAAGGACGTCATTTTGAAGCCGACCTCCTGAAACAGCTGGGCCACCTCCTGGGCACTAACCACGTTCATACCAATCCATACCACCTTAAAGCTAATGGCATGGTCGCACGGATGCACCGCACCCTCGAAGCAGCGTTAAAATGCGTTCCCGAGACACCATGGCTACAAGCACTTCCTCCGATCTTGCTGGGTCTACGAACCTCGTTCAAGGAAGACCAGCAAGCCTCTCCTAATCTTTGGCACATCGCTTCGGACCCCGGGCGAGATCATTACACCTCAAAATACACCAGCCGGCTGCCCACAAGATTTCGTCACCGACTTATGCCGCCTCTTCAAATCAATTCGCACAGTCCGTACAACGATCTTTTGTATTCAAAAACCTGGCCAGCTGTGATTACGTGTTCTGCCGCATCGATGCTGTAAAGAAGCTGCTCGATCAGCCATACTCCGGGCCTCATCGAGTCGTCAGACGGCGTCACCAAGACCCTCTCCACCGAACAACCCCAACCAGCATACCTAAAGCAATCCGATGACCGTCCAGCGACACTGCAGCGGCGGCTCAACGCCCCCAGAGCCGCTTATACCACCACCTCTGCTGCCCTCGGAAACGAGTCAACCAGCGCAGGTCTTGCCGGAACATCAGCTTCAGCCATCCGGAAGAATATCCCGACGGCGTCGCAGCTCTCACGTCGCAAGCAGATTCTAGTGCCGCGACAGATACGCTCTCACATCAGAAATTGTGAAAATTACCTGTGCTGTTCTTCTCGGTTCTTAAAAACCAGCAAACCGAGAGAACGCACAATGAAGAGGACAAGTTTTTCCTTTCTGTTCCAACCTCCTTCAAGGATGTACGCCCTACCGGTCATCTTCAGTTTGTTTAAATAAATATTCGATTTTGAAACACCAAGATTGGCGTCCGGATTCTAAAATTTTAAACCAAGGGGGGTGCAGCGTTCGAGTATTTAACACAAGAGGCGTAAAACCCGAAATGTAGTGACAGCAACACCAACGCCTTCGAACGTTGGCGCGAACAGCTTGGCAAGATTGACTCTTTTTCTTTCGATGCTTGATCTCGGCCACGGCGGCTTATTCTGAATTTGTACATAATGATGAAGAAACAGTTTTGTGTGTAGTAGCCGCGATTATTTTATTTGCAATCGCTTTAGTGGTGAACTCGATAATAGGCCTGAATATAATGTTTAATCAAGATCAATTTGTAGCGCGCAAGGTGAGCTGCCGACACAATCAAGCGCACATGAAATCTGCGGTGTGACGTTAGTTAAATTGCTGCCACTCTGGTCACAACATACGTTATAGTCCGCACGCGTCAAAGCACAATTTCGTTCTCACTGTATTTTCAACGATGCAGCCCAATTCAACAGAGTCGTCGCCGAGTCATGAAACCACAAACTGAAGAGGTTGGGCTAACTTTGGTAGAGGATGATACTTAACGGAATACTAATCGGACGGCACAGTTTCTAGGTAGACCGGCTTTAAACGTTCTGTTGAATCATTGACGACTCGGTTGTTAATTTGAATTACGAATAGCTGTTCAGAAATGCGTTTGACAACCTTGTGAGGATCAGAGAATTGCTATACAACTGATTGGCGCGCCGCATCTGTGCCGCAAAAAGACGTGCGTGCTATTGAAGAAGATTGCGCGCGTACCGTGCTGACTTGTTGGAGTCGGACGGAGTCGCCCCAACGTTTAGCGAATAATGTCCAAGAACGCACCCGGCGCGACATGATTTGGGAACAGGGAATTCCCCTTGCAAGGTAAAAGTGGTGCCATAGACCGGCTCGCACTCGATGCACCCAAGTCCCCTTTAAAGTTGTTACGCAGACCAAGCAGCACTGTGGGAACAATAACCATCCTATCCAAGATTCATTCGTGGCTCATGATCGCTGCCTTTAGTGACCGGTGCGAACCGTTCAACTAATCCGTTCGAGGTGGGATAGTAAGGCGACGAACGGATTTGTTCCCAGCCAATCAATGTAGAAGGCTGCCGAATGAACTAGTACTCGAATTGGACTCCCTGGTATGTGGTAGCTGTGCGTGGAGTTCCGAATCGTGCCACCCAATGATTGTAGAAAGCCTTGGCCATCGGTGAGGCTATCTGGACGACCATAGGAATTGCATCTGGTGAACCGATACATCATCCTAAGACAGTATCTGTACCCCCTGCGATGGGGCCAGGGGGCCAATAATATCTAGGTATTTATGCTCGAACCTAATTGGCAACGGTTCACGCTCTACCTAGGAATGCTGATAGGGAACGCACAAACGCGCTCAGTTGGTAATATCCTTTCGCATACCAGTCCACATAAACTTCTGGCATATCATTTTGCTTTTAGCGCGCCCGTTGGGATGCGATAGGTCGTGGAAGGTATCGACGACCTTTCTTCGTAGCACCGCGGGAATAAACGAACGAATCCAGTTGCCAGAAACGTCACCGAAAAGCTTTGCCCCGCTTTCCAAGGTAACCGCTCTTAACACCAACGTAGTTCCATTGTCAGTCAGCATTCTCTGCGGTTCAGCATCGTTGGCCTGCTCACATCCTTTGACTTCGAGCATTCAAAGGCAGTGAGCATCGAAATCACATCCAAACATGAAAATGTGTCAGCAATAAAGTTCTGTGCCCGGCAAATACGTCCTATGTCGGTCGAAAATTGTTCAATATTGCTCTGGAACATGTGGTCAGGAAAACGCCAGCAGATACCACGGGCATGCTACTCTACAAGTTCACGTAACTAGTAGCGTATACCGACGACATTAACATTATGTCCAGATCAATTCCAGATGCGAAGGAAGCGTTAAGCTACAAAAGTCGGCCTCCTGGTCAATGAAACTAAAACTAAATTCATAACCCAACAAGGAAAGACATGCCTGTACGACAAAACCTGACGTTAGGAGACTACAGCCTGAAAAGTGCGAATAGCTTCCCATACTTAGGAGTCCATCTAGACAAAAAGGGCACAGAAAGGAATGAAATATGGAAAAGGATAAGCAGAGCAAACAACACCTACTTCTCAGTAAAGCATGGAGCAGAGTGGAGACTTTGTTACAACAACGACTTGTGTAATCTTTATGATGACTCACCTGTATTTGCATGCGTAAAGCTACGCAAGAGCACAGGTTCTCCAGACGAATGTAGAAGGGTAGAGCGCAAGGGAAACGCCCTATTGGGAAACGGTTGGAAGATTCAATCGATGCTGATAACAGGTCACTGCTTGGGGTTTTCAATTGGCGAACGTCACAGAGCCCTGACGATTGGAGGCGACTACTACTGGAGGCGTAGGCCCGATCTATGTCATAAATGATGATGACGAGCGAACAGGTTTACTTTCTGTATTGAATCAGGTAGAATGGAGGTTCATAACCCAACAAGGAAAGACATACCTGTATGACAAAACCTGATGTTAAACTTACTCCTGAAGAATGAATGGATTACTCGAAGTTCCGGACATTCTTCTGATGTAATTTCAACAAAGCGAACGAGGGATGGTTGTAGTCTAAAAATCGCGGATAAATATTTTTGACGCGGGTGAGAAGAAGGCTTTTCAATCTTTTTAACCTTGCGATGCGATGGTTAGTGTTTCATATCCTTCCATATTGTTTCGATGTTTAATCTTGGGAACTACTTTCTCAATCGTTTCCAACTTCAGCTTCTCTAACTTCGACAAATAGAGATTTGTTTCATCCTTAGTTAGATTCCTGTCATTAGGAATCATTGAGTAAGCGTTGCCATCATCAGAAGGAGGACATTGCTTCTGATAATCCCGATTAAACTTCTTTTGAAACTTTTCCCAACCCGTTTTTTTAAATTCAACCGACGATCTTCATGTTGAACTGGAATGGGGAAGACATCATAACTTTGATGATTGATTTCCATTACGATTGCGTTATGGTCGCTATCGTAAGGAAGCACCTGCAGTTTCCGTTGAGGACTATTAAAGCTGAATTTAAGTCTTGCCTCAGCAATGCAGAGGTCCAAATATGAATCTGTCCTAGGGTATGTTGGTAACCCCGACCCATATAGGTTGCACCTGTTTTCAATTTGGTTCTCTTTTATCTACGATTTCAGGAATACACCTTTTGGATTATTGGTGGCGTTCAGCTATGATGTATGCCGGTTATTCAGAACACCGGCAAAGATATAATAACTATGCAGCCTGTTCAAGTCGATTCTTTCAAACAAGAAATTGAGCTCCTCCTTGTGCTTGAGAACGTTTCGAACGGTTGTATAGACAGAGATAACGAAGAGGTTATCCCACCTGGCGGTGAATTTTGATAACGGACACTTCAAAATATTCAAGTTTTTGAATTCAACTTTTTCATTATTTTGTAAACAATAGGGTCTTCTAACCATTATCTCGGTGCCACCTCCCCATCACCGTTTATCCTATCTTTTCTTACGAATTCAAAATCCTTGAAGGTCGTTAAGTGCCATGAATTGAGGTGGGTTTCAGTGGCTTTTGCTTGATGATGAATTCGAAGAGACAATCACGTTGATATGAACTCACAATAGAGTTAACGTTGATCGAGATACGAAGCCTATTCATGGGAATGTGAATGGATGACAAGTTGTTTTGAGGTATTTGAAAGACCTAAACGTTAAAAACAAAGTTAATTTTTGGATCTTGTTTATCGATTCCCTCCGATAAAGAATTTAGTTTTGCTGGTCAACTTTAAGAAGCAGCTCATTATTGCCACTCACATTATTCACATTATTTACATTGTTGTCTGCTGGTCTTCTCGTAGCAAGTGCAAATGACATCCCAGGCTTGACAAAATTGGAAGGTATCACACTGCGGTGGACTTGTCTTTGTTTTGGAACAAATTTTACTTTTGCATCTTGATACCGGAGGCATCTTCGTTATGATGCTGGATGACCAAAGACACCGCATTTCACACAATACAGTTTTTCTTTTGGCTCAGTCTGAGCCAATTTGGACTCGCCGGGGACATGGATAATTTTACACTTTAGACATCTATATTTCATGGCACAATTGGCAGCCGAATGACCAAATTTTTGGCACCTATAGCACCTCGCTCTTCTGAAGGCGTTCCTACCTCACCACTCGGAAGTTCAAGTATCTTATTTTTTGAAGGTCACGGACTGCTTTTGCTCGAAATTTAGACTAGGTAAAAAGGCAAATTTTTATGTTCTACAATCGATCTCCTTGTTGCAAAGTCTTTAACTGCAATATGTTCTATTTCTGGTGCAGCTTCTTGAAGCACATGAAGGAAATCGACTGTGTCCTCTCCGCAATCCAGACCCTTCAGCAGAAAGGTCTGGCTTTTTTTCGCTCTTGGGTGTGTATATAAAGTGCGGAACCTCTCCAGAATTCAACACACTTTGTGCTGTCTGAAAGTCAACCAATGACTTAGTTTGTCGAACTCTTTTGATTTCAAAATCATTTAATTTATTTTCGGTTGCCAAAAGCCGAACGATGTCTTTGCCAGTTTGCTCAAATACATTGATTGGTGGGACTTTTTCATTCTTTTTATTAATGTTGACAGACGGACCAATAGGCAAAACTGTTGGTTTTTTCTCCCTATTTTTAATTTTTAAATATCCGATGAATGTATTATCAGGTTTAGTAAAACAATTTTGACAATTTTTGTTACTTTCGTCCCTTTCAATGTTCATTGAATCGTCTAGTCCAGCTAACGCTGCATAATTGTACTGACGTTTGTTACGCCTGCGCTGATGATATCTTCTTGGTTAGGTTCCTATTGTGATTTCTTTCGTTTTTTTGTCATCGGTTGCTCTTGGTTTTATTTCTTTTTCATTCTTGGTCGTTTGTTTTTCTTTTTTGAAAGTTAATTTGCCAACTAGCTCTTCTAGCGAATGGATCCTTAGTCTGAGTTCCTCATTTTCTCGCTCATACTTCTCCACTTTGTCATTAGCTTTGACTAGTTGTTCAATTTCGTAAACTGATAAAATTTTCAATGTCTTTTTCTTCATTGTTCTCTCTTTCGAATCTTCGTTTCAACTTTTTCTCGCCCGTCATAGTTGGCGATGGACATGATGGTTATATTTATTTATTTATTTTGCCAAACAAGACATATCCTTATAGCATAAAAAACCTTGTAAACAATACATTTTCTTGGTACAGTAATTTTTACGTACAATTATATAATTATATTGAGGAATGAAAGGATTTCAGGATATTATTTTTATATGAGGTTTTGGAAATGGACGGGGAGTAATATTTACTAAAATTGTTGAATGCCTTACAAATCTGTTTATTGGGTCATTGTCTGCATAAATAGTATGCTGGCGACCTACGGTGAGCAATGGTGAAAACCTTGTGATTCTTAGGGGTTCATTCAGAGTAATTTTTTTGTTATATACTGAACTTCAAAATTGTCTCTGAGGACATCGAATGCTAGACATGCAGACATCATCATTTTCGTAGAATCTAGTGATACCATATTTAGCACATGGGGCTGATAGTTATATGATGGTACGCTGTGGAAGTTTCCAGGGTCGTAAAGGGATCTGAGGCCAAAAAGAAGAAATTGTTTCTGGACCGATTCTAACCTTTCAGCGTGAATATCAAAAACAGAGCTCCAAAAAGGCTGGCATATTCAAGAATAGGAAGTACTTATGAGACATATGTCCCATTAGTACTCCCTACTCCAAAGAACTGTTCCTAAAACTCGACAGCGAAGCAAAACTAGTAGGGCTACAAATCAATGAAAATAAAACAAAGCTCATGACGTGGTCGAGGAAAAATACCCCAAACACACAATATATCATAGTTGGCGAATATAGTACCGAAAATGTTAGCGAATTTGTGTATTTAGGCGCCAAAATAACGAAAAAGGGCAATGATAGAGACGAAATACGCCGAAGAATACAGCTCGCAAATAAAATATTTTATTCAGTATTGACGATCTTGAAGACCAAATCTGTGATAAGACCTGTGTTATGCTATGGATGTGAAACATGGATCCTAACCCAAGCATCCGCAAACATATTGAACGCCTTTGAGCGACGGATCTTGAGCCGAATAATCAGAGCGAAGCTAGACGGAGACCAATGGCGAATTCGATACAACTATGAGCTGTATGAAATTTTCGATAACCCGGAGGTCTCAACGATTATTAGAATGCGGAAGCTGCAATGGGCTGGCCACATGAACCGTATGGATGAACAACGGATACCCAAAAAGATATTCGTTGGGAGAAACCGAGGAAACGCTGGTTTGATTCCGTCAACGAAGACAGTTAATCGCTGCTCGGATTTCGAAATTGCAGGACGCGGTCAATTGACCGAGATAGTTGGAGGCACTATTTGCAGGAAGCGAAGGCCTGAGAGGGGCTGTAGTGCTAAGAAGAAGAATGTGACCTATAGTGATTTTATATTCTTGAATTCTTTAGCTCTTCGTTTGATGAATCCTAGCATCTCATTAGCCCTGGATATAACTCCATCAAACTGAAGTTAAAAACGAAGCTTTTGGTCTAGAACGACACCAAGGTCCACAATGCTATCGACTCTACTTAGTGTTGTGTTGTTGATGTGATAGTCAAACAGAAGAAGGCTACGTTTTCTTGAAAAACGTATCACCTGGCATATTTCCAAGTTTAGAGAGATATGGTTGTTGTAACACCATTCAGAGAGAGTGTTAAGCTTGGACTGGAGAAACATCATATCGGATAGAGATGGTATGACGTGGTAAACTTTAAGGTCATCTGCATAAAAAAGATGTGGTACATCATGGAAAACTGCTGAGAGATCAGATATGAAAATATTAAGCAAAAGAGGTCCAAGATGACTTCCTTGAGGAACCCGAGAGAGGACATGAATTTGTTTCAATAATCGTCCTTGAAATTTGACAACTTGGGTGCGGTCTATAAGGTAAGAATGGAACCAACAGAGTAAATGGCCAATAATTCCAAAATTACGGAGCTTGCTAATCAAAACTTCATGATTTACACGATCGAATGCTTTGCTAAAATTGGTATACATATATCGCATCAATCTGAAGACCCTTTTCCATCTTATACAGGATACTTGATGTCATGATGAGGAGATTGATGGTAGTAGATTTATTTTTTCTGAACCCATGCTGCTGTTCATTAAGCCGTGGTTCTATAAAAGGGGAGATCTCGTTGCAAAGTATTTGTTCAAAAAGCTTTGGAATGGTTGATAATTTGGCAAGGCAATACCTCTATAATTTTGAATACACCGTTTATCATTCTTCTTATGGATTGGTATTAAGAAGATCTCCAGTAAGAAGGAAAGACGCCACTAGAGCGTGATTTGTTGAAAATGGTGGAAAATGGCCAGGTTAATTGTTCTTTGCACTGGACTAGAAAACTAGGAGGAATAAGATCGGGACCAGGTCCCTTATTGGCATCCAAATTGCCAATCGCATGAGCAATTTCGTCCTCAGAAATTCAAACTTCGTTACTCAATGTCGTTGGAGCTATTTCTGAAACGGGATTTGATGGGTTCTCAGGATTACAATAAACTTCTTTTAAAATAATTTGCAAAAAACTCGTAGATTTGCTCTGGGGAACAAGAACCTGAATCCTTGAAGAACATAGATGAAGGGTAGCCTTGAGTCTTAAGCTTGATATTTACAAAATCAAAGAACTTTTTTGGGTCTTTAATAATATTTTCACCAATCAAATTAACATATACTTCATATGCTTCTCGAGATTTTGTTTGAAATTCATTTGCAAGCTTTTGATAATTCTATATTTGTTCCTTTGATTTCGTGAATATCTAAGATCACTATTTAACCAAGGTTCAGACAATTTATCTTTTTTCTTAATTTGAGGTACATACTTTTCGACGGCGTCAAGAGTTATTTGATAAAAACAGGAAAACGCTTCTTCTAAATCTAACGTCGAAAGTGTACCAGTCCAATCAACAGCGAAAAGATGTTTATTGATACTTTTATAATCAGCATTGAGAAAGTCGTATACAATTGATTTATTGTATGAAATAGGGTTAGAAACGTCAGGAGTGAAAGTCTCAATATTAAGTGCAGAGTGATGAAGGCTGTTACAAGAAAGGTTCTCTTTGTCATCAGCTTGGTTGACCACTGCAACGTCATATGCGTTAGTAAAAATTAGGTCTAACCAATTTCCATTTTGGTTGGACGTTGGAGCGATTTGCTGCAAATCGTTTCCATAAAAAGTACTCATCAAATTAAAATCCTGACTGTCAAGAAGATTGATTGGGAGAGACGATTATCGACTTCGTCGTTTACGAATTTCAGATTCGGTCGATTAAAGTCGCCAGTGATAATTATTATATCATCTTCTTTAATAGATGCAGACAGAGAAGAAATGGTTTCGATAGCTTCGTTGCAGACGATTTCGGAAGGATTTGGAGGGACATAGTACACGCCAAGATAGAGACTAAGCTTATTTCTAGATATATGAACCACTCTATGCTAGAATAATTGTGAGGTGGTGCTTATGAGCTCACTTGATAGGGAGTTGTGAACTGCAACCAACACACCACCTCCTCTTGATTTTCCAGTGCTGCGAAAGACTCGATCGTCTCAAAAGATGGTCCAGTCACTGTCTAGAATCTCTTCATTTCTATGTGCATCATTTAGCCAAGTTTATGTCAGAGATAAAATTTTAAAATGGCAAGATTTTGCGTCAAGGAATAATTGGTTTAATTTAGATCGGATACCACTGCAACTGTGGTAAAATAATTTAAGGCTTTGCTGAACAGGCTTCTTATTGGGGACGAACAAATTTGTGGGTTGTTCGCTAGTCCTTCGAAGCGAGGAGATGTAGTTCGAACTTACATACATGCGACGCAAATGTTTCAAGATTTTTTTCGCTTATCTGCCGTGACTCCGAGCTCTTCATGGAAGCGAAAATACATACCTAGAAGAGAATCAAAATCCTCTCTTTGTATTATGATCTTGAGACCAGCCTTTGTTTTTCCATCAATACATGTTGTATGGGGAGCCTTATGCATGTATGCCAAAAAGAGTCGTACACACTCGTAGATTTTATGGTCTCTGAATCTCGACAATAGATACCTATTTTCAAAATCAACCCCAAAGTTGATCGTGGCCTTTATAGATGGTGGGCAAAGCGGATCTAAAAAGGATTTATTGCTCTCTTGGGGAACAAAAGACTGTGGAAGGTGTTTTGAGCCCAAAGAAGATGGTACATGAACCTCGCCACGTATGAAATTTTTATATTTACATTTTGGTTGAGTAGATTTGGCCGCCATGGTCAGAGTTTCAATCGATTTGGAGACATTTTGGCCATCGTTCGACTCTAAGGTAACTTTTTTTGTGACACGCTACTATTGTTAGAGTCGTCTTGTGTTGGCAATGATACCTTAGTTGCAATGACAGCAGTACCTTGCGATGAGTTAGGCGTTGAGGAAAGTTCAGAAATAATCATGGGTAAAGTTTGGTTAGTACAATTAGAAACATTAGCGGATGTAGATACTTTTTGGTATTTAAAGCTAAAATTAAGTGATGGTTCTCCACTGCTTAAATACCATACCATTTCATGAGTATTACCGCTTCTTTTCATCATGTTGGAGAACAATCTGATGTTTGAAATAAAAGAAAGCACTTTTGTGATGAGCACACTAGTCTTTTATTTAATTCACTGATACAACGTGTTGATTTTTAGAAGAGTAGAACAGAAGTGATACAAAGAAAAACTTATACCAACATAGACATTTGAACAACATATAATATTTGTATTGTTGCCAACTTAAACATTTTCAAATAAACATTGCCATATTAATAACACCCCTTCTCAATGTTTTATGCATTTTAAACAAATTAATCTAAATTAACAACAACGTATGACTGGAAACATTATTAATTCTCTACTTCCTTTCTATTTGACATTGCATTTTGTCAGAAACTTAATTAATAACTCCTTACTTAATGACTTTGTTAGCATGTCTGCCAATTGTTCGCATGTATTTATGTACTGAATATTAATTTAATTAATTTTGATTAAATCTTTAATGAAGTGGTATCTAATGTCAACATGTTTAAGAAGTTTGACTGAGTCTGTACTTGCATTCAAAATAGCTGACTGATTGTCACAATACAACTTAACTGGGCTATCATTTTGAAGATCCAAATCATGTAATAAACAAGTGGCAGCAAGTGAAGCCAGCACGCTTCACTTGCTGCCATACTCATAGAAAGATATTCAGCTTCAGTAGAAGACAAGCTTACAGAAGATTGCTTCTTTGAACACCACATAACCAAACAATTTGCAAAAGTGAACAAATAACCAGATGTGGACTTTCTGTCCCTCTGATCACCTCCCCAATCGGCATCACAGTAGCCTTGCAATACACTATCATTAACCTTGTAAACTATTTTATAATCTAAAGTATGCTTCACGTAGCGCAAAACTCTCTTAAGTGTACTAAGTAATGTACTATTGGCACATTTCTGATATCTACTTATAGCCCAGTCATATTAGGGCTTTCACCTCGGAATGAAAGATAATAAGCTGCAAATTGGTATGAACCTTTGTTTTGTCATTCTAAATGTTGTCTCAAAAGTCACAATCGTTATCGTGTCCGCGTCTCAAGATATTCAAGGTCAAAGGTCACAAAAATCGGTTTTTCGCGAATATCTGGCTTCCTATCGGTTAAATGAGATTTGCATTTATTATAAAAGTTGTAGGCTATAAAATTCCCTACAACTTTTGTTTAAACTTTTTTTTCATACGACCAACCGTTTTGAAGGTAGAGCGCGAAGAGTGCACATCGTACAGTCATATACGGCCTAATGCAAGGTCAAGCGTGAGTTATGGTTATCAGTACGTTATAAAGTCAATTATTTACTTGGAAATTATAATTATTAAACAATGCCTATTATTTATGTACTAACTATTAATTATTTATATTTAATTAAAGTAAGTAACTTGATTTGCAACGGTACAATTTCAAACTAACGAATAATCTTGACTCATACAAAGTGGAGAGAGTGGCCTTGAATACTATAGAACATCTGTCCCGGCAATGAATAGAAAAGGGCATAGGGTAGGGACAAGTATTTCCAGGTATATAAGTATTGAGAAATTTACGCGTTTTAAAGAAAAGATATATAATGTCGTGTTAACTTAAAATAAAACTAAAATATATAATCCAGAATTAATAATATTTTATACTTAAATAGTTAAATATGAATAATTATATATAAATAATCAAGTTACTTACTTTAATTAAATATAAATAATTAATAGTTAGTACATAAATAATATATATAATTATTCATATTTAACTATTTAAGTATAAAATATTATTAATTCTGGATTATATATTTTAGTTTTATTTTAAGTTAACACGACATTATATATCTTTTCTTTAAAACGCGTAAATTTCTCAATACTTACAGTCTTCCACAAAAGTCAAGGTACAGTGATAAATATCATGAAAATTGTTTGATATTTTTATTTAAAAAACCTATAGTGATAAAATTTTTTTTGGTATTACTTCAACTATAATCATTACACTTTAAATTCATCTAAAACAAAACGAAAATCTGTCGTATTAATATATTATTACATATGATGTGTTGGAAAGTCAATGAATGAAGTCCACAAAAGTCATGGTACACCTAAAGAAAAATGATACAAATTGTAATTATAGTCTTGCATAGTTATTTGAATTATACGTTTCTTAATATTTTGTCGGATATCCTTTCATCTGAATTACTGACTTCAGTCTTTTAGGCATAGAATGTACCAATTTTTTAGTAAATTCGCTGCTGATTCTGGCCCACTCTTCCAATATAACATCCTTAAGCTGCGCCTTGCTTGATATCACTCTTTTTCGGATTTTTGTCTCAAGCTCATTCCAAAGATGCTCTATAGGGTTCAAATCAGGGCTTTGAGGCGGTGTAGCAAGCATGCGAGTATTGTACAATAGCCACATTCGAACTTTATGCGCAGTGTGCTTAGGGTCATTGTCCTGTTGAAACAAGAAATCTTCTCGCATACCTAATTTGGCTGCACTTTGTTTCATGTTGTTTCGTAGAATCTCTAAATAAGAGTCCTGATCCATAGTATTTTCGATGAATGTCAGATTTACAACTCCAGCAGCAGCCATGCAACCCCAAACCATAACACCACCGCCTCCATGTTTTACTGTTTTAATAGTGTTGTTGAGATTAAATGCTTCTCCTACTTTTCGCCAGACCCTCTTATGCCCATTTACACCAAATATACAAAATTTAGACTCATCCGAAAATAAAACATTATCCCAAAACGTTATTGGTTTGTCAATATATGCTTTTGCAAATGTTATTCTTTTTTGTTTGTTTATGGAAATTACAAGAGGTTTTCTTCTAGGCGTACGAGATGAAAATCCAGCTTCTACGACAGCTCTACGCACAGTTTCTGCGCTAACCTCCTTCTTATCATTAATTCCAAGAACATCGCAGATTTTTCTACAGCTTAGAAATGGATCCTGTTTTACCATTCGCGAAATTTTTTTCTTGTCCTTTGCACTTAGTTTAGATGGACGACCTGTTCGGGGCACATTTTCCACTCTATTTTCCTTCTTAAATCGATTTATCACTTTTTGAATGGTTGACCGACTTCGCAACACTAGTTCAGCTATTTCAGAATATGATTTGCTCTGATTTGAATGCAGATTAATAATTATTTCACGCTCCTTAATACTCAACTCCTTTCTACTCATTTTTTAAAAATTTTATTAAATAAAAGATACACCACGAATACGGACGCGATATTAAAGACAGCGGCCTACGGTTGTTAACTCACTCTGATAATATGAACTTGGGGGATTTCCCTTTTTACAAATAACAGGGCATTTTCTGCAACTGTACCAAGACTTTTGTGGAGTAGAAAAGAGACATTGCCAACAAAAAATTATTGTCTTCAATGATCATTATTGCCGAATCCCTTTAAATTTATGAAAACTTAAATTCAACAGAACTCGTATTATTACCATTTCATAACTTTTGGTTTTCAAATAAAAATATTGATTCAGTAATACAATTTTCAGTTACCGATTCTCTGTACCTTGACTTTTGTGGAAGACTGTATATACCTGGAAATACTTGTCCCTACCCTATGCCCTTTTCTATTCATTGCCGGGACAGATGTTCTATAGTATTCAAGGCCACTCTCTCCACTATGTATGAGTCAAGATTATTCGTTAGTTTGAAATTGTACCGTTGCAAATCAAGTTACTTACTTTAATTAAATATAAATAATTAATAGTTAGTACATAAATAATAGGCATTGTTTAATAATTATAATTTCCAAGTAAATAATTGACTTTATAACGTACTGATAACCATAACTCACGCTTGACCTTGCATTAGGCCGTATATGACTGTACGATGTGCACTCTTCGCGCTCTACCTTCAAAACGGTTGGTCGTATGAAAAAAAAATTTAAACAAAAGTTGTAGGGAATTTTATAGCCTACAACTTTTATAATAAATGCAAATCTCATTTAACCGATAGGAAGCCAGATATTCGCGAAAAACCGATTTTTGTGACCTTTGACCTTGAATATCTTGAGACGCGGACACGATAACGATTGTGACTTTTGAGACAACATTTAGAATGACAAAACAAAGGTTCATACCAATTTGCAGCTTATTATCTTTCATTCCGAGGTTGACCCCTTTTTTTACCTAATATGACTGGGCTATTAGTAAGGAAACTGCAAAGCACAGGTCAGGCCTAGTGCCTGAGACAGCATACATCAAACAGCCAATAATTTGCCTATAGATTCCTTCAATGTCTATATCGCAATAAGTGTTTAAATCAAATATTTTAGTATTAAAGTTACTATCCAAAGGTGTCAACATGTGTTTGCAATTTTCCATATTACATCTTTTTAATACATTTTCTAAGTAATTTCTTTGTGATAATGTAGTTATACCATTTTCAAAGTTTTGCTGTACATATATTCCTAACAATAAATCTCTCATTTGAATGTTTTGTTTAACATTGTTTTAAGGCTAGTGACCTCACTTTCATTACTTCCAGGTAAGCAAGTCATCTACATATATTAATACAAATGCTGGATCACATTTAGACCTTATAAAGCCTTCACTAGTTAATACAGAATTAACTTTAATATTCCAGGATTTAGGTGAACTTTTCAACCCGTACAGTGACTTGTTTAACTTTACAATATTATTCTTTCCTTTGTAGGCCCCTTCTGGTAAACTAACATATACATTTTCTTTAATATCACCATATAGAAAAGCCCCAGTGACATCCATCTGGTATATAGGTAAATTATATTTTGTTGCAATTATTACAAACAACCTGAAAGTTGCTAGCTTAGTAACTGGGACATAAATGTCACTTAAGTTGATTATATCTTGTTGTTCAAACCCCGTAGCAACTAGCCTAGCCTTGTACTCCTTGATATTATTTATATTTTTATTTCAAAAACCAATTTGCTGCTTATGGGCTTTGCACTTACAGGTAATTTACAAAATTTTCACGTATTATTGTCACTCAGAGTCTTAAGTTCCCTGGCAATAGCTGCACTTCACTTACCGGCATCACTTCGGCTCATGGCATCATCATATGTGATGGGATCACATTCACTTTGGTCCGACTGCACATTGCAACACTTGTAGAAATCAGTTTGTTTATGCTTACGCTTACACCTTTCCCTTTCTATGGGTGAATCAATTCCGTCCAACAGATGTTCTTCTTCGCTGCACGGCAGGTAGTCACTGTCATCTTCCGAGTTATCTCCTAAGATATTACTTATGTGGGTTGTCTCTATCTCATTGTGGTCAAGGGTTGTTATTTCATCAATATCTGTCTCGGAACTATTCTCTTGCACTGTCTCCTCTTCAAGATTTAAGGACATAACAGTTTGCTCTTCACCTTTCTTCACTTGATGTTTTTCCTTCTCTTCTTGCTGTAAGAATACAATGTCTCTTTTTGTTTCCACCACATTCTTTTCAGGATAGTAAATACGATAACCTTTCACATCTTCCTCATATCCGACCATCAATCCCTTCTCTCCTTTCGGATCCCACTTCAGTCTCTTCTCTTTTAGAATGTGTACATATACTTCTGAACCAAAGGCTCTTAACTCATGGATATTATATGTTTTCCCAGTCCAGACCTCAAATGGAGATCGTCCCTCCTCATGGCTCTTCCCAGTTCTGTTCAACACGAACACTGCAGTATTTATGGCTTCAACCCATAGTTTCTTTGGTAAATTTCTTTCATTTATCATTGTCCTGGCCGCTTCCAGCAATGTCCTGTTTTCTCGCTCAGCCTTGCCATTCTGTTCTGGGGTGTATGGGACTGTGGTTTGGTGTGTTATTCCACGCCTTGTAAACATTTCCTTCACATTCCTGTTCACAAACTCCAGGCCGTTATCACTTCTGAATGTCTTCACCTTGTTTCCAGTACTATTCTCGGCCTTACTTATAAAGTCCTCAATTATATACTTGATCTTATCTTTTGTCTTCACAAAATACACACTTCTGAAATTCGAATAATCATCTTTCAGCACAACGAAGTATATTGACCCACCAACTGACGATTCTTCCATGGGACCGCATGTATCAGCATAAATTAATTCACATGTTCTGGTACTCTTGTATTCGCTTCTATTGAATGGCAATCTGTGTATTTTCCCAATCAAGCAACTCTTACACACCGGGTTGGATGTTTGTTTAACCTCAGTGTTATTTTTCCGCAAAGTATCTTTGACGTAGGTGAAGTTTTGGTGCGCCAATCTTCTGTGCCACTCGTTTAAATCGTTGGACGCTAGTTCTACACTACTCTCAATTTCACAATTATTGCTCGTATTATAGCGTAAATCCAAATAAAACGAATTTTCAATTCTTTCCGCAACCACGCAAATTTTATTTGCCTTGAAGAATTTGCATGAGCTGTCATCTGTCACTTTGACATAACCTTTATCTGTGGCGCGATTGACCGAAAATAGATTCGTTTTTAACTCAGGAACATACAACACTCTGTCTATAACTGTGTCAATCCACTCCTTGCCATTCGATACTTGAACTGCCATCTGTCCATAACCAATCGCATTTAACACTGCTCCATTACCGATGATTACAGGTTTTGGCGAAGTACTTGAGAATGAGGTAAACAATGCACGGTCTCGACACATATGTTACGTAGCGCCAGAATCGACTAGACACTTAAATTTTTGCAGTTGATGCGACGGATTAGATACCACGAACGCTTTGCTATTCGTTTTATTTTCACTTCTTAACATTTTTCGTTTTCGAAAACGACACTGAGCTTTAAAACGTCCGAACTTGCCACAATAGAAACAGTTATTATTATTACTCAGGTTCCCTTCACTGTTAGTTTTATTGTTACTTTTACTCTCGGTTTGATACTGTCCAGTTTTGTCACATTTGAAAACTTTTGATGGTCCTTTATTTTTCACAAAGAATGCAGAAGGTGTTGCTTGCTGTGCTCCTTCGTTCTTCTCTTTTACTCGCTCTTCTTCAATCAGTAGTCTTGCCACTTTTACTCGCTCTTCTTCAATCAGTAGTCTTGCCACTAGATTATCAAACGTTTGTTTGTCACCAGGCGCCGACTCCCAAGCCAAAATAAAATGTTTATAATCGTCTGGTAACGACATTAGCACTTTCGTGATTACAAATTTATCTGAGATTTCTTCAACCATTTGTTTCAATTGGTTTTGTAGTTCTTGTATCTTAGATAAGAAAACATACATGTCGATACCTCTTTCGAACTTGTATTAGAAAAATCTCTGTTGTATAATGTGCACACTGGTTTCAGTTTTCTGTTCATATACACTGTGGAGTTTTCGCCACATCTCGACAGAACTCGTACGTGTAATAATATGTAACATTGCCTCTTCCGACATTCGTGTTATCAATAACGTCTGCGCTTTGGCATCTTTAGATTCCCATGCAGATATCTCACTGGCCACTTCGGGCTTCACTTGTTTTCCCTCCACAATGTTTAACCATCTATAGCCCCTCAACGGTACTGTTGTTTGGAATTACCATTAATTCCAATTTCTGGCCCCTTCTGACTTGATTACATTGACGTTATTGTTATTTCCCTCCATCATCGACGATGCTACACAGTGTCCGAGCCAGATCACGATGCCGCAAACTGTAGTGAATTAACCTCACTTTTTCCTTCTCGCCGATTTTGCTGCCGCCGTAAATAACATCAATCTACATCAAGCTGTTTGAAATAAAAGAAAGCACTTTTGTGATGAACACACAAGTCTTTTATTTAATTCACTGATACAACTTAAAAATTTTCAAATAAACATTGCCATATTAATAACACAATCAGGCATATCTCGATGGAATGAAAACTTTAAATCAGGGCTACCGTTTTTTCTTCTTAGGTAATATTTCAACTTTGCAACCTTTAATGATGTCATTTTCAATAATCTTCTGGATTTTAGCTGCATTGAAGTTTTTCGGAGCTTTCTGCATGAAGAAAATCTGTACTCTGATCATGTGTGATGGCTGAAGCCATCGGGCTCCTCCATCTCGTTGCTTTTGCAGCGAGATTCGAGGCAATATTCATCAACCGGGACTGCCCTTGAATGTCTTTCCGCTTCTCGAGACTTCTTCAGAAGTGGTATTCGATAATTGTTCGAATAATTCGACGGGGTGGCGTTTTCCAATTAAAAAATTAATTTTCAACTGACTTTTGTAAAAAAGTATATAATTTTTAAAATTATTGACAGGAGCTTTTAAAAACACGTCTATTCGCAACGAATGCTAGACGTAGAATTAGCTGTTCCTTATCTAATTGAGCAAGTGATCACAATTTTATTTAGATCTTAATAAAAAAATTAGGAAAAGTGTGTTTGAGTTAACCAATCGTAAAGACAATTATCGAAGCCAATACAAACTGGCGATTGATTTATATTGATGAAACGGCCTTTTGTCGTTTGTTTGAATTTTTTTTATGTGCAATGAAAATACAATTGAATATATAAATTGATGTCAAATTGTTTTAAACATTTAGTAGGTTTCAAAGCTCTTTTGATAGTCGAAGCTAGCAGGAGCTCAACTTGTCTATATCTGTTCTTGATTTCTCTAATTGGCAACTTACTAAAGGTCTTTTGCCTATCTGCCACTTATGGAATGCAAAACACTTATAATAATCTTGTAAACTTCGAATAAAAAGAGCAATTACGTGGAATTAAAAACAAAATCATGCTTTTGGTATGGAAATTAAAAGTGTTTACTTGATACCTATTTCAAAGCATCAATTAAGCATGGAATGCTTTCGGCGTTATGTAGCTACAATTTTCCGTAATCTTCTTTGATTGATGTTGCACCGCTTTTCAGTGGGTATCACAATTTAGAGAGTCTTAACCTATTTATAAAATGTTTTCTGGATGGATAATTATCTTAAATAGTAGTCGGGTTCTAACACCATAAAAGAACGAAACCATTTTAAAAATTTTAGTAGCGTATGGAAGTGCAATTTACTAGCTTCAAGTCATGATTTGAAGAATCGTTAAAATTTATTTTATTAATAAAATAACTGTACGTTATTAAGCGAAAGATAGAGAGAGGTTCAATATATTTTTCGCAAATATTAAGTTCAACATTCCAGGAATGGAATATAAAATCCGGCGCGAAATTTTAGCATTAAGATAATTTAATATAACTATGTTTACACACGACTGATGTTATTTATGTAGATGTAAACTTTTCTTAATTTCGTGTGATGTTTATTTATTTTTTTAGTGCCTACTCTCTTCTTTGTTAATGACTTCTGCAAACACATCTTTTGTAATGTAAATGTAAACATGTATAGATGGGAAGGTACAACGCTATAAAGCAAGAAATCGTTTCAGATAAATCTTTAACAATTTAGCTAATTATCTCTCAATGAATGGGAACTGCTCTGGGCTTAAAAGCACTTCTACACTGAAGAACTTACGTTGTGTAATTGCATAAATTGCCTATTATCTAGATCAATTATTCATCCATTCTGTGCTCATTTAAATTTCGTGAGTTCTAGAAGTGAGTATATGACGTAACCATACAGTGCTTGAAACGTTTTCCAAGCTTCGTGGAACCAGAATTGTACATAAAAGTCCAAAATCGACTGCTCGTTGAAAAGTAACTAGCTAACATACTAAAAAAAAAGTCATCAGTCATTCAAGGAGGTGATGCACACTGTGTCGTCATCAGTTTTATGCCGGTCAGCCTGTGTAGGTTTCTCAAATATGTACGAGTATATTCCCACTTGTCAGCCAGACGAAGTGTGATCTCACGATAACGTAATATTGGACAAATCTTCTTTCCCCTTCGCGGGATCTTCGCTGGCATGTTGAGGAGGATAAATTAAACTTTCCATATCTAGAAAAGTCTAACTAATTATAGCTTACGTTCCAATCCACAACTACGAGTAGTAGCGGCAGCTCTGCGAGGCTTCACTGAAGTTGATTTAACGATCGGTGATCAATGATCTGGAATGTATCTTGGCCTATGTTTTATTTTCAATGCTCGAATTGGTGTTGCATATCTTTCAATGCTCTGTTTCCATCAATGGACATTTCAGTTTTCATGGATAACAACTCCACCTTACGAGACTGCATTGCATCGTGTGGTATATTGTGTCCACTAACAACAATCCTTACCAGGTTAAGCTTACAATCTCGGCGCTACTCGCTATGGAGTTCCATGGCTCACAGCATTGAAAAGTGCATTCAAAAAAAAAAATTGAATTATGCATGCACTCAACATGAATTCATAAAACTGCGTGTACGGACTTACTGAAAGTGCATTATGAGGTACGAACGGACGATTGAGAATGCAACAAATGGCCCAAACCTACCCAATTTTCGTTCTCTTTCTCCTACAAGATTAAAACTGTACGAGTACATCACACGAAACCGCGAACATCTTGCAATGCAACAATACTCGCACTAATGCGTCTAAGAGGAATGCTAATCGCGAGTGATACATATTAAGTGCATGGAAATTGCATGAATTCCATCCATATTAGTCTTATTAGTAGGCTAATTGAAGCACCGATCGGAACACTCACTCACCTTAATGATTACACTTTTCAAATATAGCAACCACCACGTCCGATCGTTCAGGGCAAGTTTTCCGCAATAACTCCAGGCAATCAATTACTCGTATATCGATCAAGACAGATGCGATTATTGTACTACGTATCCAGTTTCGATCTAACGGACTTGCGAGTACTTCAAATAAATAACTTGGATCTTAAGATCTTGTTCACACTCGAAGATCACTGCAGTGATCTCTGGGATATGTTGTCACCGTTTCACGCCTTTAGCTAAACTAAACACTTCAGTTGCACGCTTACAAGTGTTAACCGCTACCGCTACGAAAAGCTTACTAAGATGCTAATACGCCGTATGAGAGTCATCAGCGATCTCCGATCAGATACCAGTATCGAACCGTTCTACTGCTGTGCTTCTTGCAACCTGTTCGTCAAATCGCATTATGGTTATTATTCAGCAGATCTTTGCTAATGTGATCGCGCCGTAGATGTGTAGGGGGGCTTACATGATTTTCATCATCGCGTCTAAGCGTTGTAGGAGTAGTCACGATGAAAGCCAACAAGCAACCGGCGCTGTTACTGCAATCCGCGGCAATATGGAAAAGCTAACATGATCGCTGAGCTTACGGCTTAGCGCGCATTACCTGCAATCTTACATCCACTTCAGAGATAATTGACTTCTTTTGTTTGTCAACAATTCCGTATTTACAAACAGCACTCGATCTTCAATGGCAATAAAAAGTAAGCGCTCGCGATATGATGAGTGTCCCCGATACTTAGGCGGGATGATGATCTGTCTAATCTCCATCTTCGTGCTGATTGTTAGCATGTGAAGAATTAATCTTAATGCATTATTGCAGCAAGATTGTATCACTTGATCCAAATACAGACGGTTTGTGACGATCAGCGGGGGATCGCCTCCCAATATTCAAATAGGAACATATCAACGTTGAAGATCATATGCAATATGCATTTTACGACCATACAAATTGTCTATAAATTTGCAAATCAAATGATTTGCGTAGGTGTTCCAGCTTCAATGGAATCGTTTATCTCGTCAGTAGAGATCTGATGTGATCAGTCTAGTCTAGTTTCAATTCAAACTTTGAATTCATTTAGCTGCAAAGTAGCTTTTCCTGCACTCAAGATGTTATCGTTATTTGGTCAAAAGAGAAAATTGGCGATTTTTCTCTAATTCATGTTATGGCTTAAGTACAGTTTTATAAACATCTTTCGCACCTAACTCAATGGTATTTGGCCTGAGCAATATGTCAAAAAAGGCAAAGTCTACTTTCTAAGTAATAGAGTGTGAATTTATTGAATTGGGATGACCAACAAGAGTGGAAAAATAAACAAATAAAAACATTTGAACGTAAATAGAATGCAAATATTTTTGGAAAACAGAGAAAAGTTTCAAGCGCAATACATTTTGAGATAGGTGAAAGACATCAAAATTTCAGATGTGAGTTGAATCACCAGAATCCATAAGAATAGAAGGTATCTGATCCTTGTAAATCATTAATTTTATATTTTCGTGAAGGCGACTTATGAAAATAACGATGATATATGACAATACCACAATTTTATTTAAAGGGTTTTCCAATAAGAGGTGTTATTTTGAATAGCCCGCTATTTCGGTAGATGTCATTTTTTAAGATTTGACAAGTACAACGCATTGAAATTATTAAAATTCACCATAAAAATTGTGAAAATTTGGCTGAGACGGTTCGTAAAACTCCAACATTTTTGGGTCATCGTGAAGCACCTTGTCGGATCGCAATACAGAAATTGGTGGAAAAATTCGAGCTGTTGGGACGACTTAGTGATGTGAAGAATGAAACCCGTGCACTTCACGCAAGAACAGGCGAGCATATTGCTGCTGTAGCCGAAAGTGTTGAAGAAAACCCAGGTTTGTCCATTCCTCGTCGTTCTTTGGAATTAGGCATTCCACAAACGTCATTACAGCGTATTTTGCATAAAGATTTGGGTCTTAAGGCTTATAAAGTTCAGTTAACACAAGAACTCAAGCCGGTCGATCATCACAACGTCGTGTCTTTGCTGATTGGGTCCTTGAAATGCATGAAAATGATCCGGAATTCCCTCGAAAAATCATCTTGAGTGATGAGGCCCATTCCACCTCGGTAGCTTCGTCAACAAGCATAATTGTCGCATCTGGGGCTCGGAAAACCCAAGAGTTATTGTTGAAAAGCCTCTCTATTCTCCACGTGTGACTGTTTGGTGCGATTTATGGTCCGGCGGAGTCATTGGACCTTACTTTTTCGAAAATGAGGCTGGAGCAACAGTTACGGTGAATGGATTGCGCTATCGAGAGATGATTAATGATTTTTTATGGCCGGAATTGGATGGTATTGATCTGGACAACGTTTACTTTCAACAAGACGGCGCTACGTTCCACACAAGCTACGAAACCATTGATCTTTTACGGGAAAAGTTTCCGGACCGTGTTATCTCTCGAAGAGGTGATCACAATTGGCCACCGAGATCTGGTGATTTAACACCTTGCGACTTCTTCCTTTGGGGCCACGTGAAAGAGAAGGTCTACGCCAACAGCCCAGCATCGATTTAAGACCTCAAAGATGGAATTCGTGAGGCTATCGAGGACATAGGGCAGTCACTTTGCGATCTGGTTATGGAAAATTTCATGAAAAGGATATGGTCCTGTAAGCGTGTCGTGGTGGTCATTTGCCTGATGTTATTTTCCACTATTATCGGCATACCATCCTCTTTATAATGAAATAAACATCCGATCATTCACATTAAAAAATGGCATTTTTCTTTTAATATCAAAATATCACCTCTTATTGGAAAACCCTGTTTCCTTGACGATCGTTTTAGTGATTTCTTTAAAATTAGTTTCCAACTATTAAAATTGTTAGTTCTATTTATTAATATATGTATTGTGTAAGGTACGGTTCATGTTATATTTATTTTATCATTGCCGTCACATTCACTGATATTTGTTAAATTATTTCGTAAGAAGCCAGTTTTGTAGTATTAATATCTGAGGAAGACACGGTGTGCCGAAACAGCTGTAAAATTTAAAATTTATATATATATATATATATATATATATATATATATATATATATATATATAGTAAAAGTAAAATTAAAATTGTTTTTTATTGTTTGAACGATGAACTTTCACCAAGTAATGGGCTCATCTATCGAATAAAAGTGTACGTTGTACATTGTTCTTAAGAAGATTACTAAAAAGCCAATTAATGTTTGTACAGACTTGGCACTGTTAGCTAAAAGCTAAAAATAATTCATGATTTTCAAATCTCTCTTTTAGAGCTGTATCTAAATATGTATTTTTTTTAATAATTCATTTCTAAAGCGTAACGTGGAATACTCGTTAAAGATTAGGGTAGAAGTTCAACAATCGAAAAAAAATGATTCGCCAATTAAAACAGGTGCATTTTTTGACAGGACCTATAATCTTTGCGTACGCGACACATTCGTCGATGTTAAAATCTTTCTGCGAACAAACACATATACTTATTCTTCGATTTATCACCGTAATGACAAGGGAGGTGACAAAATAAAAAAAAAGGCATACATAAGCAGGGAAAACTCTGGAAACTTTCAATTAGGCGAAATTAGTGTCAAATGAACTTCTTCTTCTTCGTAGCATTACAGTCCCTCTTGGGCCTTCGCTTCCTGCAAATAGCGCCTCCGACTGTCTCGGTCCATTGACCGCGTCCTCCAATTTTGAAATTCGAGCAGCGATGAACTGTCTTCGTAAACCGATTCAGACCAGCGTTTCCTCGGTTTCCCCACTGGTCTACGCACTTCCGCAAATATATTGAACACCTTTGAGCGACAGGCCCTGAGGCGAATAATTGGAGCGAAGCTAGACGGGAACCAATGGCGGATTCGATGCAACCATGAGCTGTATGAAATTTTTGACGAGCCGGAGGTTCCACACCCATAGCATAACATAGGTCTTATCACAGATTTGTATACTTGGAGCTTTGTTTTCCTGTGTATGTAGCTGGTCTTCAAGATCGTCAAAACTGAATAAAATATTTTATTGTCAAGCCGTATTTCGTGTCTTTCAATACTGGTTCTCGTTATTTTGGCGCCTAAATACACAAACTTGCTCACATTTTCGATACTGTATTCGCCCTGTGTGATATTTTGTGGTGGTACTTGAGGTATTTCTTCTTGAATGCGTCATGAGCTTTGTTTTACTTTCATTGTTTTGTAGCTCTACTAGTTTGGCTTCGCTGTCGAGTTTCAGAAAGAGTTCTTTGGCAGTTGTTAATGACCGTGACAAAATGTTGATGTTATCCGCATAGGCTACTACTTGGCGTGGCTTGTATAGTAATATACCTCGCGTATCGATAGGTAGCTTCCTTATGACGTACTCCAGAGCCAAATGGAATGGCAATGGGGCCAGCTCATCTCCCTGCTTTAGTCCGATATTTGTGTCAAAGGCATCGGTGAGTTGGTTATTGATGCGGACTTGGGAGGCTTTCGACGTCATTGTCATTTTGGTAAGACGGACTAATTTGGCGGGGATGCCAAAGCAAAGCATTATTTGGTACAGTACGTTACGATCAATACTATCGTATGCTTGCTTGAAGTCGACGAAAATTCGGTGTACGTCTATGTTGAACTCCAGCATTTTTCAAGTACCTGCTTGACTGTGAACAATTGGTCTATTGTGGATCGACCTGCTTTAAAATCACCTTGATACTCCCCACTAACACTGTTGGCGTATGATCCAATTTTAATTTCTAAGACCTTTGAAAATATTTGGTACGCCATACAAAGTTGTGATATGCCTCTATAATTTTCGCACTGTAGCTCTTCGCCTTTTTTGTGGTTAGGGAATATAATTGATTGGCTCCACTCGTTCGGCATATTTTCTTGTTGCCAAATGTGCTGGATGACTTTGTGAATAGCTTGATGAACACTAGCATTACCATTTTTGATGAGCTCCACTGGAATCTCATCCCGGCACTTTATTATTCTTTTGGGCTTTGATCATGGAATATATCATCCAGAGTTGGTGGGGCCAATGAAAGCTCTCCGCAGACATCTATAAGATCCGATTTTCTGGAGCTGTGTAGAGGACTAAGGAGGTTCTTGTAATATGATGCCCATCTTTCCTGAATTTTGAAATTATCAGCGCTGATATTGCCAATATCATCACCACAGAGCATGGTTTGTGGCTGATAATCTCGTTTCAGACTTCTCTTATTTTTGTATGCTTGTCTGTATTGTTAGACTTACATCTATACTTCTCAATTGGTCGTCATAGTATTTTATTTTCTTAATCCTAATTATCTTATTCACCACTCTTCTGAGATTTTCATAGTGTTCTCTCTTCGTCCTGGTTTTCCTACCTATGTATTCTTTGTACACCTGATTCTTTTCATCTAACGCATTCTGGCACTCATCATCGAACCAATCATTCCTCTTGCACACGGCTTGATGTCCGATCGTCTGTTCTGCCACGGTTCTGATAGCCGCTTTCACTTCCATCCAGAGCTCGTTGCGCGTCTTTAACGATGCGTCTGATAAGATGGGAGCCAGCTGGTTGTCGAGGGTCTCTGTGAAAATTTCGGCCACAGACGCCATTTGGAGCCTTTCGATGTCGAATTTTTGTAGCGGGCTGATCTTCGCCGAACATGCCTTTGACATACGACGTCGATAAGTTAATTTGATCAAGTAGCTCGAGGCAAAACGTTGTTGGATCAGAATATGATCAATCTGGTTTTGTGTGTTACCATCCGGTGATACCCAGGTCATTTTATGAATGCGTCGATGTGGGAAGCAAGTCGAACGTATGACAAGATTTCTGCTACATGCAAAGTCAATCAGGCGCTGGCCGTTGTCATTTGTTTCATCGTGGAGGCTATATCCTCCATCCAGACCGAAATTGAATAGCAATGGGGCCAGCTTATCTCCCTGCTTTAAAGCAATATTTGTGTTAAGGCATCGTTGAGTTGGGTATTGATGCGGACTTGGGAGGTCGTCGACGTGATTGTCATTTTGGTAAGATGGGCTAATTTGGCTGGGATGCCAAAGCAAAGCATTATTTGGTACAGTACGTTATTATTAGCTACTTTTATTAATAATACCCAAAATTGTAGAAAACAAAAGTTAACAATTTTGGTACGTTTTGCCACCCCCTGGACCCCCTGATGCATAAAATGACCATTTTCTTTCAGATTCTAATAGTTCTAATCAATAGCTTTCATTTTAAACCCAACTCGACCACCTTTGACTTAAAAAATGTTTAAGGGCTACTTCGTTTTTGGTAAGACCTAAACTTTTGAGAGACGATCATTTCTGACTTTTCCAAAAAGTTTGAGCATTCAAGCTATTATAGTTTCTGAGGAAACTTGCTGTGACGCACGGACAGACGGGCAGATAGACGCACAGACAGGTCGCGAAACTAGTAGGTCTTTGCAAAAAAAAATTTCTACAAAATACTACCAATGAAAAGTCATTAATTCTTGTACGTCGATATGACGTATGATTAGGCTTTATAGAGTGTAAAATATGGCTAGGCTTCTAGGGTTGACAGTGAGGCTTTACGTCGTTTATACAGAAATGTTACCGGCAATGCTCCATCTACTCATGTGCTTGTCTCAACTACTCGTATATCGGTCAAACCCATATTGATGTTGAATCAATTTCGGGGTGCAAACCATCTTATGTGACCTTGCAGCGAGGAGGAGTCATCATAACGGTTGTCGTTACAAATAAACAATTTTTCGAGTGTATTTGCTAGTCTGTGTGGTCTAGTGGTTAGAACATGAACGCATAAGCCGAAGGTCCCAGGTTCAAATCTCGTTGCGAGCAACGCGATTTAGTTCAGGGGATTTCTCGGACAGACTACAAGTGTTCACTCAGTGGTGATATGTACTGATTTATTCAGATCATATCATAGCTGAGCAGGCACACGGGAGCATGGTACTGACCAAACCAACTTCCGAAAAACTCTATACGGTCATGAAAATGAGATACTCTAACTATCTCTAAGCGAAGGCCCGAGAGGGGCTGTAGTGCTACAAAGAAGAAGATTACATTTAATGGTTCGTCACTTATAGAGTATGTACAATAATCAATGTGATTTCCATTCTTAAATGAATCGCTTCTTAAATTAATTATTTTGCTTTAAAAAAAGGCGAAACCGCACTTTGAACCACAATATTTATAAAATTGATTTGACGCATCCAGAGACCTTAAGAAATTTTCAAGAGGCCATTAATCAGATCCAATTACAAATTTTGGCGTCTATAACTGCTTTAGTTTCGGAGAAAAACTGCTGTGACATATAGGCGAACGGACAAGTCACGATATCAATAGGAAGAAGAAGAATAGAAACTATAAAATTTTAACAATCTTTTGATTTAATAAACCCGACATTAGTTATGAAATACAAACTGTAAATTTTAAAGTTCAAAAACTCATAAAATTATTTACAAATTTGTCTTGAGTGAACGATAAATCAATTATTTTTTTAAAATTTATGACTAAGTTCAATCTCAAGTTTCAATCTATTGGCAAAGTATTTACAGCATCATTGTTTATTTGTTTTATGCGTGCCGATAAGTGAAAACAATTATAGCATATATGTAACACGAGTATATGTATGTCTGTCTGCCCATAGACTCATTTCGAACATCTGTCGAGAATCGGAAACCTTGATAAAAATTGTCTCGCCTACGAATAAAATCTTAAAAATGTTGTTGCCGCGTCGTCTGCAATAATTCGATACATACAAAGTTAGGTTGTAAACTGATGAACAGTTGGCTTATGTTTACAATGGAAATCAGATGTATTTTATATTTCTTAAATCAACAAATTTGAATATTTAAATGATTTTAATTAATAACAAATGCATGCGGTCGTAAAGCGTGGTATCTCCAAATTTATAATGAATGGTTTATTGTTTTATATAAAAATAAAAAGCAAAAGCTTGGATTGATGCCGTGAAGATAAAGGTGTCTTTTCCCTCTTAGGGTTATAACACGTCTCAGTTGTGGTTTATAAATATTAGATAATCAAATTGATATCATAAATACGCCTAAATGCTTAAGTGTGGACAGATTGAGATTTTTAGGAAGCACTGAAGCCGACTTTTGGCGAGGGATATGATATAAATAAATAGTTAGGCAACAGAGATTGGCTGAAGTTCAAACTGGAGCGATTGAATATTGTTTCTCACGGAAATATCAGCTGATGAAAGAAAGTTTTATCACGATTTATTGGTGTAACAAATAAAACATTAGGTGAGGGCAGTAAATTTCAGATGAAGCGAAAGAAAATTTAGAATTTTTAATTGATGAAGTTCGCGAATGAATTTGACAGAATTTTTACAAAGCTAAGAAATTTTTTCCTTAAAGACGAAAAAAGGTCTTACCAAAATGAGTTTTTATAATCTAATCTATCTAATACATTGTGACAAATTTAAAATACGCTCTAATTATCATCAACTGGCTTTTTAATATTTTTTACTTTCTGAAACTGTTTCCTAAAGTTTAATAGAACTAAAAAGAGCAGAAAAAGCTACAACAATCTACGTTACCTTAATAGGGTCAATGCTACATTGAACAGACCTTATTAAAATCAGTATTTAATTTAATTTTCTGCAGGTCTTAGGAGCTACGCAGATGGAAGGAAACCATATGCAGCGCATATTAGGCGCGCAGCCATTAATTTAAGATTTTCAAGAAAGTAAAGACAGTCTTTTTGAAATAAATATTGAAATAAAATTTGTTGGTAAAACTGACATGCCAACCCTTTCAGCATTCTTCGACTTCGTGCAACAGAGACTAGAAGGTCTTTCAGGAACTGCAAACTCAACAGGGAAAAAAGTGGTTACTGCACACGCGACACCAGTTGAAGTCAAACAGTGCTGTATAAAGTGCAAAAGTTGACATCGACTTATGAATTGCGGGGCTTTCAAAAAACTAGATGTTCAGGCGAAACGTAATTTTGTGTCTTCAAAACAACTATGCTACAACTGACTAAGCAACAAGCATAATGTCACTAGCTGCTCATCAAAATACAAGTGTAAACTATGTGGCAAGCGCCATCATTCAATGCTTCACAATGACCAAGTTAGGAAAACACTTGTTAGTACAACAGAAGTGAAGGCCCAATGCGTGCAGGCAAATTATGCTGTCAAGCACACAAATATACTGCTTTCAACAGCAATTATAAAAGTTCAAAGACACGGGAGCGCAAAGATCTTTCATCACTAGCTCTGCAGTACGATATCTTGGCCTTCAACTCAAGAATGCCAATGCTTCCATTCAAGGTGTTGGAGGAACTCACAATATCAGTGGCAAGGAAACTGCATCAATCATTGCACTAGGAGTAAATGAAGAGGGGTTAACTGAAAACATATCATTCAAGCCGTTGGTCTTAGACAATATAACAGCTGCAATACCTTCCGTTCAAGTGGCATTTAAACTTCCTGATGGGATAAGTTAATCAGATCTGGCGAATCCAAAGTTCAATGAAATCGATATTCTGATTGGAGCAGATATATACGGTCGCATTTTGCTATCCGGGTTTCTTCCTGGGACTCCCAGTGCACAGAAAACCAAATTTGGATGGATTCGTTTTGGTCTGACTACTGACCCAACCCAAACTTCATCAATTAACGCATTTGTTTCATTCGAGGAGTTTGATGAGTACTTGAAGCAATTTTGGGAGATTGAGGATGTTAGCCAGGAGAAATCATTAACAACCGACAAATCACGTGCAGAAAAATACTTCACAGAAAACGCGCAGCGAACATACACTGGTAAATATGTTGTGAGCCTTCCATTTAAGGCCCGGGAAGAGCTGTCTCCATGTGAAACGGATAAAATTGTCTATATGCAATTTCGACGACTTGATCATGCTCACATTCATAATCCCGATTTGTACGTCAAATATAAGGAATTGTATACATGACGCGGAAAAGATGGACGTGATAATGCGGGGACTCTTCCCCGCTCATCCCGTGCGTGTTGACGCTGTCCATGGCGAAACAGCAGTCGAGTGCCCACTTTTCACACAGCTGAAACTGGAGGAGGCAGTCCCCTCATTGAAAGCGAGGAAGGCTCCAGGTCCAGATGGTGTTCCAGCTGAGGTGTTGCGGCTCGTCTATCACCATTGTCCTGACTTGCTGCTCAGCACATTCAACGCTTGCCTACGGGACGGGGTTTTCCCGGTACGATGGAAGGTGGCGAGGCTCGTGCTGATCAGCAAGGGGAAGGCAAATCCCGAATCACCGTCTGCATACCGCCCGTTATGCATGCTAGACACGGCTGGGAAAGTGCTAGAGGGAAGACTCACTGACGCGATTCGTGCTGCTGGGGACCTATCTCCTCGGCAGTACGGCTTTAGAGCAGGACGTTCTACCATTGATGCGATTGCAGAGGTGGTCAACGCGGTCCAAAAGGCAGAGGCATATAGTCGCACCAAGCGACGGATCGTCCTGTTGGTGACACTCGACGTCAGGAATGCCTTCAACTTCGCTAAATGGGTGGATGTTCTGGATACGCTGGAAAACTCTTTTCAAGTTCCAGAATATCTAATGCGGCTTTTGAGGAACTACCTAAAGGACCGAAGCCTGCTCTACGACACGACATGGCCATGTGAAAATGATGGAAATTACATCGGGTGTTGCCCAGGGATCTACCCTTGGTCCGGACCTGTGGAACGTGTCTTACGACGGGCTACTGAGACTTGAGATGCCAGATGAGTCGCGCTTGGTCGGCTATGTGGATGATGTTGCGACTCTGGTCGGCGGACGCACCGTTGAACAAGCGCAACGTAGGCTAGGTATGCTAATGCGCCGAGTGAGGGACTGGATGACTGCTCGTGAGCTCAGTTTAGCACTGGAGAAAACCGAAGTAGTCATCTTGACAAAAAAGAGAATCCCTAGAGTAAGGATGATCAGTATTGGAGACATACAGATCGAATCGAAGCCAGCAGTGAAGTACCTGGGGCTACTGATCGACTCGAAGATGAGTTTCTCTGAGCAAATCAGGGCAACGGCTGAGTAGGCTGCTTCGGGAATATCGGTTCTGAGTCGACTTATGGCCAACGTAGGGGGACCCAGCCCATCAAGAAGACGCCTCTTGATGAGTGCTGTAGGGTCAGTGCTAATGTACGGAGCAGAGGTATGGGGCGACGATCTCAGCAAGGAGGTATACCGAAAACGTTTGGCACAGGTACAGAGAAGAGAAGCGCTGGGAATTGCATCTTCGTATCCAACAGTCTCTGACTCGGCGGTAAGAATTATTGCAGGCGTGATACCTGTCGCCCTCCTTGCTAGACAGCGCCGCGCTATTTACCTGCGCCGAAACGAGGATGCGAGGGAGATGGGTGTCCACGAGGAGAGACAGCGCTCGCTCAACAATTGGCAGCAGTCTTGGGTCAATTGTACGAAGGGAAGGTGGACTGCGCGCCTCATCCCGGATGTGAGACCGTGGCTAAATTTAAGGCATGGTGGGACTGACTTCTATCTGACCCAGCTTTTGAGCGGGCATGGGCGTTTTCAGTCTTACCTGCACAAGATTGGCAAGTCACGGTCCCCCGATTGTCGGTATTGCCCAGGAGAGGAGGCCAATGCCAGTCACACATTTTTTGGGTGCAAAAGATGTGTCAGGCTGCGAATTAACCTCTAAAGGGAGACGGGAGAGCTCACCCCGGATAATATAGTTGCGGTGATGCTCGAATCGGTTGAAAAAATGGAACCAGGTGGCACATTATGCTCGGGCAGTCCTAAAATATAAAAGGGACTCACAGCAGCCGGGGGCGCTGGGGCTGGGGGACCGCTTTTCTGGCACTTCCTCTTCCCCTCTCCCCTCCCGCTAGGAAAGGGACTCCCCAGCTTGAAGGCGCCTCACGGCGTCACAAAACGAGACCTGGCCCGAAGTAATGTGTCAAACGGTTCCGGTTGACAGGGTAGGTGTTTAGTGGGTAGTCCAGTCGCGCATGAGAGTCCCACACTCTGTGCATAAATGGCATTCACCTCCCTACCACAAAAAAAAATATAGGGAATTCACGAGGGAATACAGGAGATATGCAGTTAGTTCCATCCAAAAGCATTAAAACGAAGCCTAATTCTTACCTTCCTCACCATGCAATCATTAAACCTAACAGTTCCACAACCAAGTTGCGAGTCGTTTTCAACGCATCCCAAAAGGGAGCAGGTGGAAAAGCACTAAGTGACATTTTGTTAACAGAACCATCCATTTAGCAACATATTTTACATCTACTGATGCGGTGGAGGAGGATGACAGTTATGTCATAGCTGCGGATATCGAGAAAATGTATCGCCAAATTTTGATTAAAGAGGAAGACATAGGTTATCAACGGATACTTTGGCGTTTTAACCCTGAAGAGCCAATTCAACATTTCCAGCTGCGAACCGTCATGTGTTGAACATCGTGTGCGTCTTATCTGGCTATAAGGACTCTTCAACAATTGGCAAAAGATGAGTAATCTGCATATTCTGAGGCAGCTGAAGTTATACTAAAAGACTTTTACGTAGATGACTTGCTTAAAGGGAGTGAATATTTGGACACACTTATGCAACTCCAAGCTGATTTGCGTCGGATAATGGGAAATAGAGGTTTTTACCTTCGGAAGTAGACAGCGAATCATCCCGATCTTTTTAAACACATTCCTATCGATGATAGAGAATCACAAATGTCATTTGACATCAGTATCAAGGAAGCTGTAAAAACACTTGGGTTACAATAGCATCCTGGAACGGATCATTTTACGTTTTCTATCAGCAGACCAATCCCAAAGACTATTACAAAACGGAACATCCTGTCTGAAGTTTTCAAATTGTTTGATCCCTTAGGATGGATACAGCCTTGCATCATCATCGGAAAAATTACTGTCCAAAGCTTATGAAAGGCGATCGAGACGACACGCTACAAGCAGAGGATGTTAAGGATTGGCTCACTGTTCATAGACAGCTTCCAGCATTGAACAAGTTGAAGATTCCTCGCTGGATTGGATTTACTACCGAAGGGCAAATTGAGTTACATGGTTTTTGCGACGCTTCTTCAAAGGCTTATGCTGCTGTAATTTATATCAAGGTTATAACTTCTACCACTAGGAAAGTTACGTTGCTTACTTCAAAGGCCAAAGTAGCGCCTGTAAAAACTCGGTCTATTCCCCGTCTGAATTATGCGGTGCCGAACTGCTCGCGGAGCTTATGAATCAAGTTATGACACATGGTTGGACACGTTCCAACTTTCTATTGGACTGATTCATCAATTGTTTTAGATTGGATTCGAGGCCGTGCATCGAAATGGAAAGCTTTTATCACAAAGCGTGTTGGTAGTATTCAACAAAAAGGCAGTCCTAGTCAATGGCACCATATCGTAACCAAAGACAACACAGCAGATTATGCTTCGCGTGGAATTTATCCAAAAGGTTTTGATTTAATTTAACCCAATTGTGGGATGGCCCAAACTGGCTAAAAACTGTCTCAATTCCTTCCGGTATTAACAAGGATATAGAAGAAATTAGTGCTATTTATCACGCGACTCTTGCTTATGAACCACCTGAACAAGAGCCAGAGATACTGCTTTATGTCTACGTTTTGGACACAACGCTAAGAAGCCATCACTTAAACGATCAGGCTATCTTACCTCCAAAGAATCGAGCAACTCAGAAGCATTCTGCATTCATGTCGCGCAAGCACACTCCTTCCACTCCGAAATTAAAAAGCTCATACGTTCAAATTCTGTATCCAACACAAGCAAGTTACAACCACTGGCCCCGTGGCTTGACGCAGACGGTGTTATGCGAGTAGGTTGACGAATCTACCATGCATTCGTAGGGGAAGAAACGAAACATCCAGTCATCATCCCAAAGGGATCATTAGCAAAGCTTCTTATCAGACGCGCTCATCAGCAAACACTACATGGAGGAGTTCAATTGACGCTAAATACATTACGCCTTAAATATTGGATCCTCTTAGGACATACGCTTACTCGGAGCGTTCTTAAGGATTGCATACCTTTTTTTTTTTTTTTTTTTTTTTGTGGTAGGGAGGTGAAGGCATTTATGCCCGCCGAGTCTGGCAGTGTGGGACTCCCATGGAGGATACCTTTGGACTACCCACTAAACACCTCCCCTGTCAATCTGAGAACCTAGCCTGGAACCGTTTGACACATTACTTCGGGCCAGGTCTCGTTTTGTTACGCCGTGGGGCGCCTTCAAGCTGGGGAGTCCCTTTCCTAGCGGGAGGGGAGGGGGGAAGAGGAATTGCCAGAAGAGCGATCCCCCAGCCCCAGCGCCTCCGGCTGCTGTGAGTCCCTTTTATAAGGATTGCATACCTTGGTTTAAAATGTTTGCCAGGCCAAATGAGCAAATGATGGTAGTCTTACCTCCAGCCCGAGCCCGCTTTGAAAAACTATTCTTGGAAGCTGGTGTGGATTACGCAGGTCCAATAAAAATATGTTGGAGTTCAGGACGTGGCTCAAAGCCTACGAAGGCATATGTAGCTATTTTCGTCTGCATGGCTACCAATGCTTTTCACCTCGAACTAGCACGATTTATCGCTCAAAGAGGGAAATGTCGGACAATTCACAGTGACTGTGGCACAAATTTCCAAGGTGCACAAAAAATTTTACAAAAAGAATACAGGGAGGTGACAGAGAAAGCTGCATCAGAACTGGCACAAGAACAAATGGAAGCTCATCCCTTCTGGAAGTCCACGCTTTGGTGGACTTTGGGAAGCCGGTGTTAAGTCCATGAAACGGCAATTATACAAAACAATTGGCCAGCAGATACTAAACATCGAAGAATTCAACACTATTCTAGCACAAATAGAAGCAAGTTTGAATTCTAGGCCCTTAACTGATGTAAGTTGTGATCGATCCGAAGCAAGTACGTTGACACTTGGCCATTTTCTCACTGGCAGCAACCTGTTTGAAATAAAAGGTGATCCAAGTGAAAGCAATATCACGCTTAGTGCAATATATGAAGTACTCCTTTTGACACAGATGGTCACGTGATGGTTTAAACCGATTACAATAAAGACCTAAAGGGTTGATTCCACGACCAAATATTAAGGAAGGAGACATCGTTTTATTAAAAACTGCCAACATAAAATCCATGCAATGGCCCCTCGCAGAATAGTCACTACTCATCCAGGTGACGATAGTTTAGTTCGAGTCGTCACTCTGAAACTAAATGGGAAATTTATCAAACGAGCGATAAAGAAAGGTTGTAGGCTTCCTTTCAACAATGAACGCTACGAAATACCAAACAAGACTTCATCCAAACCAGTTTCATCATCTCAATAGACAGCTGCTAAATATGCAGGAAAAGAATCTTCATCTTCAACTAAACGGTAACTATCCCACGAAGATCGAACCGGATTAAAACGAAAGAAAGCAAGTCCGATAACATTGTCTACAGTTTTGGTTTCAACAATGTTAGTTCTAGGAACTTGCATCTCTCCCACATTGTCTGCAGTTAGTATTTCTCCTTTGCGAGGATGATTATACGTCGAACACATTGGAGTGGGCAACCTTCTTCGAAGAGCACTCAAATTAAACTTCAAAATACCTCTTGCGGATCTGAAATTCGATGAAGAAAATATCAAAAGAATGAATCACAGCGTTCAAACAATGTGTACATCTGCAAAGCAGGCAAATAACCAGATTCATTATTGGGATCTCTCACAGTAACCGAGCCATGTTAAGAATCTGTTGATCAAATCAACACTATTCGCTTTTTACATTCAAGGAAGCCACGCGGACTGTTTGGTCAAATGCGAACGTCTCTGTTTGGAGTAAATGACGATAATAATGGATATCGATCACCTAAACGACAACCAGGACAAATTGAAGCAGTTGGTCTTAAAACAAAGCAAAATCGTATTAAAAGCTACCAGTACATTCAATTCGACAACTTCAAAAATCAATAATAAACTAACACGATTTTTGGAACAACTAGAGAAAAGCTTAAGTGAAATCAATAAGTCTAAAGAGTGGTTCAGCAAAATTTATCACAATCAACTCAATATTCGCTTTCTCGCACTGTATCAATATGCTAAAGCCTATGTCGATGATGTGTTTCATAAATATGACAGCATCTGACAAACTATTTACACGAAACAAGGCATATGGGAATGCGTAAAACTAGCAGATTTGGAAAAGGCAATTCACAATCTTCAACCCCTTCTAACTGCACATCTTGAAATATTGCACACTACCATATCAACGGTTTCAATCAGCTACGCTGGAGAGCTCTTATTAATTACCGGACAACTTCCCATAATTGATAACCGCAAGTACGATCTTATCAAAGCTTCTGCAATACCCATCGAAGAGAATCAAGACATTTTCACGAATTTCGACATAACTTCCAACTAACTTGGAGTCAACTATGATGACGAACTATACTTTGAAACTACTGAAGAATTAATAATGATCAATACCTTTTGTCTACGTCAACACTTCTTCTTCTTCTCACTACAGCCCCTCTCGGGCCTTCGTCAACACTCATAAACATTAAAATGAAACCAAGTTGTATCATACTAGATGTCCAACTAAGACATTCAATTTGTTCAAACCTGTTTGGAAAGAGCTCACGAGTTCCAGCTCGTGGTTGTTGGCAACACCCCAAACAACACCAGTCCAAAGTGTATGTCATGGAACAAGAACAAACCTCATGTTAAACGGAACCGAGATTTTGCGAGTCTCACCAAATTGTACCAAGTTAACACGGGCATAGCACATTCCATCATGCAAATTGCACTTTCCCACAATATGCAAAATTAAGTTCACATCAGATTGCATTTTTCTTCACATTCCCACCAGACACAGCATATCGGGTATCATTCACCTTCCACCAGACAAATATCATTTACCTGAAAACTAATTGCGCGAGTAAGCAGTCATGTGGCTCGACGATGCTAAGATGCATGAGGGTTTAGTCTCAAGAACAATTGTTGTAAAGCTAACATTGGAATAAAATTATATTTTTTTAATAAATTAGACAAACGGATTTTTAATTTGAAGTCCGGCATGGGTTTCTCTTGGAAGTTGTAAAATAAACAACTGAAAAAAAATTAATTGATCATACATACCACTTCGGTCACTTTACATGATAGTCATAAAATATTGTAACTTCAGATTTGAATTTTGTATTACTTTTTCTTTTGTAACGAACTGGAAATATACGAGTATCTTCTTCTTCTTCGTAGCACTACAGCCCCTCTCGGGCCTTCGTTTCCTGAAAACAGCGCCTCCAATGTCTCAGTCCATTGACCGCGTCCTCCAATTTCGATGTCCGAGCAGCGATGAACTGTCTTCGTCACCCGAGTCAGACCAGCGTTTCCTCGGTTTCCCCACTGGCCTCCGGCCTTCAGTTCTCCCAACGAATACCTTTTTGGGTATCCGTTGTTCGTTCATACGATTCATGTGTCCAGCTCACTCCAGCTTCCGCAATCCTACAATCGTTGAGACCTCCAGTTTGTCAAAAATTTTACACAGGTCATGCTTGTATCGAATCCGCCATTGGTCCCCGTGTAGCTTCGCTCCGATTATTCGCCTCAGGGCCCGTTGCTTAAAGGCGTTCAATATATTTGCGGATGCTTGGATTAGGGTCCATGTTTCACACCCATAGCATAACACGAGTATACTACACTGGAATGTCCGTAATTACAAGTATGATAGACAGAACTTGTTTAGATTACTTTTTTGCCTCGACTTGCCGCCTTAGTAGCATTGATGTCATATTATAGGACGTTCTCCTTTTTATTGAATACACCTCGCAAATTTTAAGAGAAACGAGTTTCAGCGACAATCAAAACAAAGTTTATTTATGTCTAATTTACAGTGGCTCACAAAAGTCAGCATACAACATGTAAAAACACGAATAACAGTGGAATAAGAGAGGATGCAATGAAAACGTAAAAGTAGCTTTATTGGCATTAAAAATAAGTTTCATAACATAACAATAACGAAAATCCGAACACAGAAAGAAATAAGCCATGAAAACTAAAAAAATTCATTCACCGAAAGTCAGCATACACTATGATCCATGTTTCGAAAAGAATGAAAATGATCAAAAAACGTGAGGTCAATACTTCGTAGGCCTTAACAGCCTTAATAACAGCTTCTAAACGCCTTCGCATCGACAGAACGAGATTTCCGGTAATTTCAGGTGGAGTATTTATCCAGCCACACAGCAGAGCAGATTTCAGGGTCTCTTTACTAGTAATAGTTACACTTACGGCTAGCTCACGAATTCTGCGATCCAATTCCTCCCACTAATGCTCTATAGGGTTTAAATCGGGAGACTGAGGCGGACTGTGAAGCTGGTGAGGGACGTTATACAGCAACCATTCCTTGACACTTCTAGCTGGATCATTGTCCTGCTGAAAGATCCAACCGGCTGTAGGCCTAATTTCTGCACTGAAGGTATCAAATTGCCTCGCAATATGTTCAAATACATGTATTGATCCATAGTACCATCAATAAAATGTAATTGCCCCACACCCGCGGCCGACATACAACCCGATACGAGGACTGACCCTCCACCGTGTTTCACTGTAGGACGCAAATTCTTCTTTGCCAATGCTTCGTTCCACTTCCTCCATACGTATCCGCGCCCGTCAGAGCCATAAATATTATACTTGCTCTCGTCACTAAACAGAAATTAATTCCAAAAACTTTCGTCCTTATTAAGATGCAGGCGAGCGAAGTCAATTCTCTTCTTTTCATTCACTGGAGAAATGAAACGTTTTCTGTGCGGAACTCTACCGTTATAACCCTGATTACGCAAAACTCGACGTATTGTTTCTGGACTCACTTGCTTCCCTGTTGCCTTTGCAAGTTCAATGGCCATTGCTGGAGCACTTTTTTTGGCTCCTTACTTATTTTCCGTAACAAGTCTCTTTCATCTCTCTTAAATAAGGATTTCGGTCTACCTGTTATAAGGATTTCGGTCTACCTGTTCGTTGTTTATTTTGTATTCTCCCTTCCGTTTCCACTTTCCGCATGAGCGTTTGCACCGTTGTCCGACTTCTTCCAACTATTTTAGCAATTTGGCCGTACGACTTTCCTTCCAGTCGTTCACTAAGGATAATTTTTCGCACTTCCAAACTCGTTTCCTTTCTTCTTCATTTTAAAGTATTAAAGGCACCCAAATCACTTTAGTTTGATCGACTTGCAATGTACTAATGTTTATCTTTGTATATTAACATGGTAGCAATCTTTATCGCAGTATGACTTATCGCTTAGACTGATTTTTTGGAATATTCTGTGGTGTATGCTGACTTTTGTTTCCTCACTTTCAGCGGAATTTCTTGTTATTTACTATGTATATGTGTATGTATGCATATGTATGTTCTCATTAATTCTGTGTAAAATAGATTACAATGTCTCTGATTTTCCTCTTAAGTTCGTTTTTCACCCGTCTTTTCATTTTCCTTCTACCTTTCAATTACCAATTCCCCGTTTTTAAGCGGTGTATGCTGACTTTTGTGAGCAACTGTATATGCTCGCTATGTTGTTTTTGCTTAAACTAAAGGGTTTTCCAATAAGAGATGTTATTTTGAATAGCCCGCTATTTCGGTAGATGTCACTTTTGAAGCAGTCATTTTTTGACATTTGACAAGTAGAAACTACGCCATTAATAAAAATGGAACGACACACGCTTCAACAACGCATTGAAATTATTAAATTTACTATAAAAATTGTGAAAATTTGGCAGAGACAGTTCGTAAAACTCCAACATTTTTGGGTCGTCGTGGAGCACCTTGTCGGAGCGCAATACAGAAATTGGTGGAAAAATTCGAGCTGTTGGGACAACTTAGTGGTATGAAGAATAAAACCCGTGGACGTCACTCAAGAACAGCCGAGCATATTGCTGCTGTAGCCGAAAGTGTTGAAGAAAACCCAGGTTTGTCCATTCCTCGTCGTTCTTTCGAAAAAGGCATTCCACAAACGTCATTACACCGTATTTCGCATAAAGATTTGAGTCTTAAGGCTTATAAAGTTCAGTTAACACAAGAACTCAAGCCGGTCGATCATCAACAATGTCGTGTCTTTTCTGATTGGGTCCTTGAAATGCATGAAAATGATCCGGAATTCCATCGAAAAATCATCTTGAGTGATGAGGCCCATTTCCACATCGCTGGCTTCGTTAACAAGCAAAATTGTCGCATCTGGGGCTTGGGAAACCCAAGAGTTATTGTTGAAAAGCCTCTCTATTCTCAACGTGTGACTATTTGCTGCGGTTTATGGTCCGGCGGAGTCATTGGACCCTAATTTTTCGAAAATGAGGCTGGAGCAACAGTAACTGTGAATGGATTGCGCTATCGAGAGATGATTAATGATTTTTTATGGCTGGAATTGCATGGTATTGATCTGGACAACGTTTACTTTCAACAAGACGGTACTACGTGCCACACAAGCAACGAAACCATTGATCTTTTACGGGAAAAGTTTTCGGACCGTGTCATCTCTCGAAGAAGTGATCACAATTGGCCACTGAGATCTTGAGATTTAAACCCTTGCGACTTCTTCCTTTGGGGCCACGTGAAAGAGGAGGTCTACGCCAACAGCCCAGCGTCGATTCAAGACCTCAAAGATGGAATTCGTGAGGCTATCGAGGACATAGGGCAGCCACTTTGCGATTTGGTTATGGAAAATTTCATGAATAGGATTTGGTCCTGTAAGCGTGGTCGTGGAGGTCATTTGCCTGATGTTATTCTGCACTATTAACGGCATACCTTCCTCTTTATAATAAAATAAACATCCGATCATTTATATTAAAAAATGGCATTTTTCTTTTAATATCAAAATAACTTCTCTTATTGGAAAATCCTGTATCTAATCCTATCCGAACAACAGTTTTCAGGATTTTTTTGACAAGTTACTTAAAATATTCCAAATTGACTAAAGTTTATATCTAATAGGAAGGACTTAAAAGAGAAAGTTTTGGTGTGATTAGTCGAAATTGATCTTGCCTTCATAAAACCGTATATCAACAACATACTACATCACGAAAATTGAGTCCAATTAAATCATTTCATTAGTGTTGCATTTATCTTCTCCTCTGGCTCAATGCTCCAATAAGATCAAATTGATGTGTGAACATTTTCTCTATATACGAGTAAGAACACCTCTTATTCCCTCTATCCCGATAGTATGACTGCAAGGAAGCAACATAACATATGATCTACCTTGATTTTATTACTTTAAAATTTTCAACATTGCCAAATATGAGCATTGTTAACATCTTTATTAAGCTTCTTGATACAGTGATATCATGCACAAATAAAATTAATGCGTGAGTTCTACAACATAACTGCCATAATAAAATAAAATCCAAATTCAGGCAACTTGAAATTTTAAGGAGTTATAACAATATTCCAAAAAAGTTGAATATGGTTGATAGCACGCAAAATTATTTTCAACCCACTACAGCACTAAGTGTAATTATATTCTAATTACTTACAGCGCAAAACACTTTTTAAGCTACGAATTCGACTTAAAAAGAACGTTAGAACTTTGTTGGATTCAATTAAATATTTAAATGACGCATTCGATATACGCCGGGGATTATGTAAGCTTGAATTGCTCATCAACAAAAATATTTACATTTTAACCGAGTGGAGAGATGTAGTTAATATTAAATGGAAGTAAATACACACTAAATACAACAAAACACAAACCGCACAATTGCGAGTGACAAAAAGATGGTAAAAATCAATAGAATTCAAAATTGTTGTTCTAACCTTAAATGACTTGTTCGAGTGCGTGTAGGTGGCTATGATCGTCCGTTCAAGAAATTTTTCTGGAATATTTCGCTCATCTCTTCCGATCCGTATGGAATTTTAATGGAGATATATTAGTTGACTTTTGGTCATTATCGATATTAGTGGTACGAAACTTGGAAGTATTTGTTGGTTAACGACTTTGATCGCAAAATTACTAGCGACAAATGAACACGTTGTTGGCAAAAATATCATGAAATGGAAAAACAATACATTTTCTTAATTCGCGATAAGTTATCTATTGAAAATAGATACGTCTTATCAATTATAGCAGTAGTTGGCAATAAGCAGATTGGTTGTGAAAATAATAAGCGAGATATTACCGTATCAATAGACGAAAATCATATTTTTTGACTTTACTGATAAATAATCGCAGCTTATAAAAATATAATTATTTTCTTTAGGTATTTTCAGTTTTCTTTTTTTTTTTTTGACTTTTGATCCTCGTCAATTGCCAAGGAGTCTGTTGTTAACTTATTCGTCATATAAGTTTTCCTTTCGTGAATAGCTGTTTTACAAATTCTTTCCTGTTCCTGATTATGAACCACCATTCAAAATTTCGAATGACCCAGTATTCAATTCATGCTTACTTTTGAAGTGAATAAGCCTTGATTTACGACAAGGATGCGGAATTGAAGAAATTACATTACGCTTTTTAGGGTTTTGTACTACAATACAAAACCCTATTGCAATCACGACCTGTGTCCGTCCGTCCGTCCGTCTGTATGTCACAGCACTTTTTCTCCGAAACTATAGAAGCTACAATCATGAAACTTTGTGGAAAGGTCAGAAGTGGTGACCTCTTGAAAGTTCAATGGTAAAAAAAATTTTCAAAGGGGTTTAAGGGGGGTCTCCCCATATAGGGAAGTGACCCCCCAAAAAAAATTTTCACCATTGGTAGTCGATTGGACACCTTCCATTCGAAAAATCTGAAAAAAATCATGGATGTAGGCCTTAATGAGTACAACAACAACAAATACATGAGAAGTCGAAATTCACTCAACTTTGTTAGTAATAGTATGATTTATCAGTTTTATGTTTTCTTGAATAAAATCTTAACGGTACCCTTAAATTCAACAAAATTCGGTACACAGACGACTATTTATAAGATTAATCTTTCCTGAAAGTTTCATAAAGATCGAATAATATTTAACGAAGTTATAGCGATTTGAATTTTCCTGCATTACTATGGAACAATATGCCCTGTATTACTATGGAAACATATGGCAATGGAGCCATATGCGCTTTTTACCGACTTAGAAACTACAGCTTTGCTAGGATTTGCATGAAAATTTCAGGAGTGATAGGTATCATGAAGATAAGTATATACAATTGAAACAAGTCAGAAAGGTAGGAGAGAGCTCCTAGCAAAAGGGCTTTGTAACCATTCTAAGATTCTAAAAAACAGGCCATGAATCGATGATTACAGTACAGAGGAGTGGCCCCTGAAAAAAATTTCATGAAAGGTAGCCGATATGAGTATCAACTGAAAGTTCTCTATGAGAGCTTTTCAAAACAGTTCTTAAACTGACATATTTTGCTTCTGTGGGGGCATAGGGGGGGTTGGAAATCCATGAAAAATGTGTTTCCTCCCTCGCGAATGGACACCCGTGATCTTAAAAAATCTGAAATAATTATCAACGGAGATATTTGTGGGTATAACTATAACAAATACCTCAGAAGTCAAAATTCTTTCAACTTTGCTAATAATAGTAGGATCTTCGAACATGACATGTTTCTTGATTTTATTCGTTACTGGTTACTGCATTCTGTAAGTTGAGTACAAAACCCTTCTGACATGAGCATAGGTCTGTCTACCAACTTGTTGTTTACTACCGCTTAGACTACCTCTGAATAAAGGTATATTTAATGAGCATCATTAAGTCAATAATTAAATGATGAGAAAATGTTAGTCGGATAAGGTGGCTACCTTGACATCATAGACCAGGGGTCTCCAAACTACCGCCCGCGGACCAAATCCGGCCCGTAAGCTAGGGATGGTGGTTTTTGGCGAAAAACCCGGTTCTTCGCTTGTCCGGTTTTTTTTCATCTTCGGTTTAACCGGGCGAATTTTTAGAGCCAAAAGTCCGGTTTTTCAGTTTTTATGTTAGCAAATTTTGAAATATAAGAACTCGAATCAAAATTAAATGTACATTTTTTGTCCATTGATTAACTTTAGGTATAAATGGTATAAATGAACTGAAGGATATTTCATCTTTGTGTTGAAATTAGGAGACTACCATATTGAAATCGGAGCCAACTTTTAAGCTCTACAGCATAAGGATGAAAGGTCCTTCAGTTCGGTCCCCAAACATTTTGCATTTATTGTGTATCGTGTGATAGCTTCACTTCGCACTCCGAATGAAATCCTCCGCATTGAAACGAAGCAAAAAACTAATGCGAGGGTGTAGTAATCGAGCAGTCGCCCAGGCGAACTGCCCGAAAAAAATCCTTAAAAATCATCTAATTTTAATTGTAGATTTAAAAACAAACAAGTTGAGTTAGCAGGAGAGTTCTCCTACCAGAAGGTCTTTGTAACCATTCTAGACTTCGAAACAAATTTTCTAGCAGCGTGAATCGATAATTTGAATTATTCATCCAATACTTGGATAATAAATCGTTCCAATTTATGCAAAACATCCAGAGTTTCTTTCATGAGCACATTGCAGCCGCCATTTTGATGGAGCTTAAAATATTTTTCTGAATGCTCCTCCGATTTAAATTAGATACTATTCCTTAAATTTTCATGAAAATTGGAAGAAAATAAAAGCGCCTAGGTTAATTTGAATTATGTATCAACTATGAAGACGTGTTATTGTTGTTGTAATTCCATTCAATTGAAATGGCTATAACTCACTCAATTATCTTGTACCAATCTATATAATTACAAAATTTCAAGATGCTTAAGGGTACCGTTTTGATTTTATGGGCGAAAATGTAAAATCTACAAATCATACTGTCGCGTGTTATGGTTCGCGGCCAATAATTTTAATGTTCCGAGAAAGTGAAACGCAATGTCTTTTAAATTAAGTTAAAAGAGTCTATTTACTAATAAATGCACAATCATTAATTTAACACTTTCACTAATTTTAATTTTTACTTTGTCTATAAATTTTTCACTTTAACTGTCTTATCTATCACGAATCGATCAATATCGCTTTCCGATTCGCACTCCACTCTATCGCAGTTTTTACTATCGCGGTTCTAATGAATCCCCCCATTCATTCAGCTCGGCTTTATATAGGGTCTCTAGTCATTCAATTCATTTCTCGTACATTGGTGAATTAGCTGGAATATTCGAGCAGCTCAATGAATGGGGCAGTGACTCACTTTCAGATGTTGGTTATGCTTGGTGGGTTTTCGAGTAAATTCGCTTGTTGATCATTATGTTCTTAATGGTTGTGAAAACGATTGCGACAGTAGCTCGCAAAATATTCGTGCAAGTAACAATACTATTATTAACAAAGTTGAGCGAATTTCGACTTCTGAGGTATTTGTTGCCCTTATACTCACTTTGTGATTATTTTCAAATTTTTCGGCTCAAAGGTGTCCAATCGCGAGGGGGGGGGGGGGGGGGGGGGAGACAATACATTTGGTACATTTTGCCACCCCCTCGACCACTTGATGCGTAAAATGACCCTTTTCTTTCAGATTCTTATAGTTTAAATCAAGACCTTTCATTTGATATCCAACTCTACTAACTTTGATTAAAAAAAATTTTTTAAGGGCTACTTCGCTATTAAGAGGGGCCCCCCTTAAAAAATTTTTAAATGTTTGGTAAGACCTAAGCTTTTGAGAGACTATCATTTCTGACCTTTCCACAAAGTTTGAGCATTGTAGCCTTTATAGTTTCTGAAGAAACTTGCTGTGATGCACGGACAGACAGGTCGCGAAACTAGTAGGTCTTTGTAAAAGAATTTTTTACGAGGACAATTTTTTTTAACATAAAAATTATAAATTGAAAAAATTAAATTTGCAATGATTTGTATTGTATTCAGTCAAGACATCTATACTTCATTGTGGCTTTGGAGCTTACATTTAACATTTTTCATTGGCAAAATGTTATAAACGCGATGAAAGAAGGTGCCGGTCCCATATGGTCACGCAAGCAAATGGGGACCATATCAACTAGTCGCGACCGAAATCGTTGTTAGTGAAATTGATTCTGGCTGTGCAATCTGAACGCTTGCGATTTATAAGAGTGAATAAGAGTGGAAGTTACCGTGCATTCATAACTGCTTAAATTCCTTGTATTCAACATATTCAGGACAGTGCAGAAAATTTTCAACGCAAAAATTGCGTGGAGTCGCATGGAAAAAGTCGAGCGGGAAAGGCGTCGCGTGAGGATAGAATGAAAGCGAAGAAAAGTCAAGTGGTGTGCAATGAACTGCTGAGGAAAAATTTATATTGAAGATAAAACTCTTGCGACAAAGCAATTTTTTGATGATTATGATGCCCTTGCTCCCGTGGTTGCGGTCCTCGAGTTATTCCTATTCGTCGTGTATAATTGCAGCTTCGCACGGGTCACTTTGTCTTTGTTTCTGTCTGAGTACGTTCGCTGCTTTTTGGTTCGTATGATATCACGTTCGCGAGCTTTCATTCTGTATTCAGGTGAAAAGTGCGTGAATATTGTTAATTGGGAAAAAATAAATAAAATTCCATAGATTGGAGAGTGATAAAATTACTTGAAACAAGAAAGGATTACGAAGAAGTGTTAAAACAACAGAAACTAATTTCAAGCATAGCATTAATTTCACAATAATAACAAGTTTGTGAACAGTGTTGCTTTTAAGTTTCGATTCGTGCAAAAAGAAAAGGAAACATTGGTTCTTTCGCTGCTAATTTCGTGACATATTCCACCGTTAGTTTCCTCAATTGTCTGCGAAAATCGAATCGGTGCTATTTAACGTAATATATATACGTGGTTCATTCAACAAGTACTTAGCCTCACCGCCCAATGACGCTGCCATTGCAAAAGAGTTTTATCATCGTGCAGTACATTGAACTAAACTAATGAAGGGAATTAACTGAAACTTTGACAGTAGGCTACTAAAAGAATGTACTGCACGGTGGTAAAACTCTTTTGTAATAGCAGCGTCAGCTAAGCAGCTAAGTACTTGTTGAATGACCCACGTATGTATACGTCGTGAAGGGAGGAATCGATTGATGTGTCAAGTGCGATTTTGACTGTGCTTCGGAAATTATCCTCTCTACGATGTAACTGCTGTGCGCAAAGAAACAGGTTGTGCGGCAATGTTGGCTAGAATAAGGATTTCCTGGAATAGGAGTTAAATTACTAAGGAATTGGGAAGACACTGTGCTTCACAATCATGCGATTTGCTCGCCGTCGGATCCACGACATCGAGACGGCCGGTCAACACTGCTGAAACCTGGAACTGAGCCGCGACATTTTTTGATGGGAATTTCACGGCAACAACATCGCATTTATTAACAAATACTTCAAATCTGAACCATGTTGACAGTGGGGGCGTAGATGAAGAGTCGCGAAGACCAAGACGCGTTTCTCTTGAAGGAATCTAATTTATTTCCCTCCGCATTTGCATAATATTTTTGTGATGATCGGATTATCTTTTTAATACCTGCTATTGGGCATAACGAATGAACTGAGATTGATAGATTTTGAAAAGTGTTTGGTTCGTTGTTATTGGGATTTGAAAATTGTAGTCCAACCGTCCTAATGGATTTTATCTCGGCTCAGTGTTAGAAATTTACAGCTATTTATCGATTTATGATCACGGATTACACTTAGCATTCCTCAACTCTATGAAAAGAGAATTATAATGTCCACAGGCCTTACCCACCCCATCTACGAGCACTCGTCGGAGGAGGATTGGGTAAGTATATTTATTTTAATTATCAGTCCAATACGGACATTTTATATCCATTCATTTCACTACAAGGGTCATTTGAAAAGCTTCCGGTCTTTTAAAGAAAAAACCATAATTGAAGCCAAACAAAAATTTATTTCTCGACATAGTCTCCACGCAAGTCAATACATTTGAACAAACGCTTTTCTCAACCCTTCAGGCCATCAGAAAAAAATACTTTAGGTGAACCTGAAAAATACAAGTTTACTGCCTCTTCAACCTCGATATTTGACCCATATTTTATCCCACCCAGAAGTTTTTTCAAGTTGAGGAACAAAAAAGTCACACGGAGCTAGGTCTAGTGAGTAGGGTGGGTGTTGACGCAATTCGAACTTCAATTCGTCCAATTCCGCCATTACGACCATGCATGTGTAGACTCGCGCGTTGTCTTGATGTAACAGCACCTTCTTCCCCGCCACGTGTGGTCGCTTCTTCCTGAGTTCCGTCTTCAATTGGTCCAGCAACGCAACGTAATAGGGTCCGTTAATGGTTTTACCTTTTTAAAGGTAATCAACGATAATTACTCCACAGCTGTCCCAAAAAACTGCCGGCAGAAAGAACGACCTTTGCCTTCTTCGGAGCTGGTACCCTCACCACAATCCACTGCATTGACTGTTGTTTAGTCTCCGGAGTATGGCGATGGATCCAAGTTTTATGGACAGTAATTAATCAGCGAAAAACTTAGTAGGATTCTTTTGGAACAGCTGAAGAGTATCGCACGACATGTTCATCCGTACGCGATTTTGGTCGATCGTCAACAAACGCGGCACCCATCGCGCGGATAATTTTCTCATGCATAAATCTTCATGTAAAATCTTATGCATCCGTTCAGCTGATATCCCACAAGCCTCAGCAATTTTCTTAATGGTTAATCGGCGAACTTCCATCGCGGTTGTGTGCACTAAACTGACAATATTTTCCGTTGAAACAGTTCCAGGACGTCCAGAACTTTCATCGTCAAAGATGCTTGTGCGACCGCGTTTGAACTCGGCATTCCAATGTTTCACGGTTGTAAATGAGAGCGACGATTCACCCTACACGGAGTCTAACTCTTCTTTCACTTCCCGAGTTTTCCCCCTTTGAATGTACCATGACTTTTTGCCGTTAAGGCCGAAAACTTTTCAAATGACCCTCGTACCAAGAAAACAAAGAAAATTGCTTAGCTCTGGTGACTGCGGTCATTAATGATGCCTAGGTAGGGATTGCGTAAAACTTTTTTCCGGTTCTTTGTATTCACTTGTATCCGGGTTCTATCCGATTTTTGAATTGGAAAGCAAAAACCGGTTTAAACTGGGAGACAAAAATCCGAAAAAACCGGGTTTCCGAACCAAAAAAACACCGGTTTTGTGTTAAACCGGTGCGGTTTTCCCCACCCATACCGCAAGCATCTTTAATCTGGCTTACGGTAGCTCTGAAAATTTCAGCCGTGGGAAAGTGTCTTGACCTTTATTCTGCCCGGGTTATACTTGCTAAGAAACTTCATATTACTATATCTGACTATAACTTATTAGTGCTTAATAATTTCACCCCAAAGCTATTATTCGTTCTGCTGTTTGAATTTAAAGCCATGTGTTAATGATACAATATATTGTAATTTAAAAAGATTCATGTAATTTATGTAATTGATGTTTCCCGTAGAAAAGTTTTTCAAATTGAACATTGAATTTAGTAAGTAGTGGACATTAAAAATTGCGACTTCATATGGTTATTGCTTAGTTTTGTCATATGTAAATTCTTTATGTATTTCATCTTTGAGAACATTTTCTCACATAAATACGTTGTGCTAAAACGTAAAAGAAGCCGCGAGAAAATTTTTGGAAATTTTGAAATTGTGTTAGAAGAAAGCTGTTGTAAAAGTCCAGCAGGGAGAAACTAGCATGTTTTTATTTAAAAAACCCACTTTTTTTGTACGGGGAGCCTATTTTAAGGGTTTTGTAAAATAATTTTACAAAACCCTACTAAAATCGCGACTTGTCTGTCCGTCCGTGTGTCACAGCATTTTTTCTCGCAAAGTACTTAAGCTAGAAACACCAAATTTTACATGTATGTGTAAAGTGGTGCTCTCTTAAAAGTTCAATTACAGAACAAAATTGATGAGGAATTTAAGGGGGGTCTCCCCATATAGGGGAGTGGCCCCCGAAAATAAAAATTTCATCAAAGGTAGTCAATATGGGTATCATATGAAAGGTATTGATGAGAACTTTTCAAAACAGGTCTTAAACTGCCATTTTTTGCTTCAGGGGGCGCACACGAAGTGGAAATACACGAAAAATGTGTGTTTGCGCGCAGAACGCCATGGTGATCGCAACATTGAAGCTCTCACTGCCTCAATGTTCTCAGGTGATCTAATGGGCTGAGGTAATCCAGTTCTTCGTTTTTTTTTGCGGGGGGCGGGGTTGGAAAGTCGATGCCATTTACGCACTGAGTGTGAGGCTCTCATGCTTGCGAACGACTGAACTATCCACTAAACACCTCTCCTGTTAACCTAGCCTGGAACCGTTTGCCACAGTTCTTCGGACCAGGTCTCGTTTACTTACTTCCTCCAGCGGGAAGGGAGTGAGGAAGAGGAATCAGTAGACAAGCGATCTCCCAGCCCCGACTGCTGTGAGCCTCTTTTATCTTTTAAGGCTGCCCTTGCATAATGTGCCACATGGTTTTGTCAACCGTTCCAAGCATCACCGCGACTATACTATCCGGGGTGAGCTTTTTCGTCTCCCTGTGGAGGCCCCGTCGCAGCCAGTTCTTCTGTCCTCAGTGAATCACCCTGCTGTGAGCACCTCGAGAACCTCTCGCCGTTCATTCTTCTGATGTTCCATCGGGAGACAACATCACGGATCTTAAGCAGAATGTACTGATGATCACTGGCTGAGTAGTCCTCTAATACTCTTCAATTATGTAATCTCCCTACTAAGGACTTCGAAGGGAATGTCATGTAAGAAATGGTTCCTTCACAGCCAACACTGCAAAAGTCGGCTTGTTTTTGGTGTTTAGTACGACGAGCGCCTTCCTGGCTGCCATTTCTAAAATTCGTTTTCCCCGCGACCCTGTCAAAGTTATCTTCTTCTTCTTCGTAGCCCATCTCGGGCCTTCGCTTCCTGAAAATGGCGCCTTCAACTGTTTCGGTCCATTGACCGCGTCTTCCAATTACGAAACCCGATGAACTGTCTTCGTCCACCGAGTTCGACCATCGTTTCCTCGGTTTCCCGACTGGTCTCCTCAGTTCTCCCAGCGAATACGTTTTTGGGTATTCGTTGTTCGTCCATACAATTCATGTGTCCAGCCCATTGCAGCTTCCGCAGTCTTACAAGCGTTTAGACTACCGATTCGTCAAAAATTTCATACAGTTCATAGTTGTATCGAATTCGCTATTGGTCCCCGTCTAGCTTCGCTCCGATTATTCGCTTCAGGACCCGTCGCTCAAAGGCGTTCAATATATTTGCGGATGCTTGGGTTACGGTCCATATTTCACACCCATAGCATAACACAGGTCTTATCACAGATTTGTATACTTGGAGCTTTGTTTTCCTGTGTATGCAGCTGGTCTTCAAGATCGTCAAAACTAAATAAAATATTTTATTTGCGAGCTCTATTCACCGGCGTATTTCGTCTCTTTCATTACTGGTTCTCGTTATTTTGCCCCTAAATACACAAGTTCGCTAACATTTTCGATACTGTACTCGCCAAGTGTGATATTTTGTGTGCTTGAGGTATTTTTCCTCGACTGCGTGATGAGCTTTGTTTTATTTTCATTGACTTGTAGCCCTACTAGTGACAAAATGTTGATGTCATCCGCATAGGCTACTACTTGGCTTAACTTGTATAGTAATGTACCTCGTGTATCGACAGGTAGCTTCCTTATGACGTACTCCAGAGTTAAATTGAATAGCAATGGGGCTAGCCCATCTCCCTGTTTTAGTCCGATATTTGTGTCAAAAGCATTGGTTAGTTGGTTATTGATGCGGACTTGGGAGGTCGTCGAAGTCATTGTCATTTTGGTAAGACGGACTAACTTGGCAAACCATTATTTATTATGTGGTACAGTACGTTACGATCAATACTGTCGTATGCTTGCTTAAAGTGTACGGCTATGTTGAACTCCCATCATTTTTCAAGTATCTTTTTGACTGTGAACAATTAGTCTATTGTCGATCTACCTGCTCGGAAATCACTTTGATACTCCCCAATAATACAGTTGGAGTAAAATTTTATTTTCTAGGATTTTTGAAAATATTTTGTACGCCATGCAAAGTAGTGATATGCCTCTATAATTTTCAACTGTAGCTTGTCACCTTTTTTGTGGATAGGGAATATAATTGATTGGCTTCACTCTTGTTAAAGGCATGTCCCATTCGATTGCTTTGGCGTTGGAATCTCCCCCAACGAGCGCGTTGCTATCTTCGTTCGAGACAGCGCCCTCCAAAGCATTAAGCTTGGCTTGGAACGATTATATCGGCTCATTCGGCGTTAGGTTCACACTAAAGAAGGTGGTCCCTTAGCACCGAACCCGCACGAAACCATCCCCTCGTCAACAGCTATCTGCCTGGAAATCACTGTTTCGAACCCTGATGGCGACAGTACGAGTTTCATCGGCTTTCATGTACCTCGCAAACTACTCAAGCAGGTTTTGGGCGGTTGAACTGCGCTCATGTTTACCTGCAGGATACGGGTCTTCAAAGTTCTGGTACTACCTTTTCTAGGACTTCCTGGAAAACCCGACATTTCCCTAATCCCAAGACGTGCTCAAGACCTGGTCTTGGATCAGCATCCTTGCAAAGGATACAGTGTGCCTCCTTTGTATATCCATTTCTTTTATGTCCAATTTCACCGTATTTATAGCATAGGAACTCTAATAAGGTCCTTTGCATACGTATACGGTGTGATCATAGCCAAGCCATTTAAAGCGTTGAAGAGGCGCACTCTTTGCCGTATCCTGCAGACTCTATTTTTGTTTAGCCCTACAGCTTAGAGATAGTTAGAGTATCTGATTATCTTGATCGAATGTATCGGCACTCGGGGAAAGTGCATGGCCAGTATCACGCTTTTGCCGTATGTCCGTCTACCCAGTTGCAATATGTATGATAACTAAACAGGCTTACAGTCCGTCCGAAGAATCACTTGAACTAAATCTCTTTGCCGCGAACAAGAGCTGAAGAGGGACCTTCGGCTTATTCTTACTTTGCCCTTATTCAGAAATTGTTCGGCGTCCTTTTCGGTCAACTCAATAGCAGCCATGCGTTGTCCCCTATGGTTTTCTGGTGTCAGCCTCGCTTTGATCCTGCCTATGCTAGAGAGCTCTCTACCTCGGCCAGGTCGATGACGCAATCAATGTCCATAGTTGCGCTTTTACCGAGGACCTTTGTTATGCGTCGCAGAATGCTTCTTATTGTCGGCTTCTGCTCAGAATTCAACCAGTATATGGCCTGACCGGCTTGGTCCTACTGCTTTAATAGCAGTGTTGGAATCTTCGGGCCTTACATCTCCCCTGATATTTACGAGCAGTACTTGCTGCGGGGACGTCCGTGCACTTTTTGAAGTAGTTTGTTTGCGGCTTTCTCCGCTTCTTTTGTCAGCGCTGCGCTGTCTAGAATCCCTGATCTGGCTTTCACGCCCATCAAGTGCCTCTTCCTTCTTTCTTTTATCTCAATCACCTTCAATTGGGCCAGATGACATTCTTTTGTTGATGTTTGATAGTGGAGCTATCTGTGCTTGCCCTTTAGGCTTAGCCCTCAGCGCTTCTTTAGCCTACTGCTCTTGTTCGACCTTTTGATCCTCTTCGGCCTTTAATCAGCTTCTCGGGTAATGCCCTATGCAGTCTAGAAGCTCCTCCAGTTTAAGGAGCCCATTCTTTAGACCTTTGCTTAGTTTTGGCGAATCGCATGCAGATTTTATTCTTTTTAGAACGTCTCCCGCTTTTCGGTTTAGCCTTTCTTTTTTATGTCGCTGGACGGCAATTGTGCTTTGCAATGTCCTTTCTTGGCAAAGGTTATCGACTTTCGTTTCCGAGTATAGTTCTTCAGCCACATTTTTTATGGCGGCGGTAAAATGGTCATTTTGTCGTCTTCTGAATGGTTCGTTATTATTTGAAACACTTGCTTCGGCCGTTTCAGTAGCAGTCGCAGCAGTAACCATCGGATTCTCGATGTATTTTATATTTTCCTCCACCGCGCGAACATCTGGCGCGTTCTGCGAAATTCTCTGCTCTTCCTTTTTAGGACGGTCTGGCATTTGCATCACACGAGTATGCTATGGATGTGAAACCTGGCCTCTAACCCATTGAAAGCATTCGAGAGACGGATCTTGAGGCGAATAATCGGAGCGAAGTTAGACGGTGACCAACGGCGAATTCGATACAACCATGAGCTGTATGAAATTTCTGACGAGCCAGAGGTTTCAGCGATTGCAACACTGCGGAAGCTGCAATGGGCTGGCTACGTGAATCGTATGGACGAACAACGAATACCCAAAAAGGTATTCGTTGGGACAACTGAAGGCCGGAGACCAGTGGGGAAACCGAGGAAACACTGGTCTGATTCGGTCGACGAAGACAGTTCATCGCTGCACGAATTTCGAAATTGGAGGACGCGGTCAATGGACCGAGACCGTTGGTGGCACTATTTGTAGGAAGCGAAGGCCCGAGATGGGTCGTAGTGCTACGAAGAAGAAGAAAAGTATATTCCCATAAATGTAAACCCATTGATTATTCTAGAGCTGGAATATGTGAATGGTCTTTTAAGGCTGTTTTTCGCAGAGATAGCTTCAACCGAGTGAAATATTTATAATGAAGAGAGCAGAGAATTAAAAGGTCTGGCAAAAATAATCAATATTTTTTTAAATATACAGCTCATTGGCTCTTTTTTCTAAAAATACTTTTCTTTTGTAGTCCTTGGTACTTCTTGGCAATGTTTTTCAATGCCAATTCCAAATTGTTTTTAATGTCAATAATCGAAACGCTACGAACAAGAAGAAATCGCAGAGATCAAATGTCAGGAGGAGAGCGATTGAAGGAGGAAGGTTATTAATTTTTTGGTACAAAATAGGCAAATTAGTAACACTGAGTGGGTAGGCGCGATATCATGCTGAAGGAACTATGAGGTATCTCGATGCAACTGTGCCCCCCATTTACGAGTTTTTCCATGGTGCATTGTTTGACCTTGACTCAGAAATTTAAAATGCACAAAAAACGTAAGCATCATCTTGAAAGAGATTCAATTACACGAAGTTTTTCGTTCATGAAAAAAGTTTGGCAATTAACAATTATAACAAAATTTTTATCACGCTTCAGTATGATTTACCTCAATTCTCGTGTTCAAACACTACTCTGAATGTTTTCTCCAATTTTACACATTATTTAATTTTATATCGTTACTTTCCTAAATCAGACATTTTGAAAATCGTCACGTACATTGCAACACTTTACATAAAACCCAATAGAAGTAAACAAAATAATTTTTTAATAATAATCGCGCACTAGTGCAATTTGAACCTTGGCTTTGCAATTTGTTAGGGAAACCCATTCCTTGAGCGTAACGGTATTCGAGAAGGTGATATGGTCAATACCACGCCTGACAGTGTGATTATTATCTGATTTTTCAATCAGTACCCATCACAGCTGGATAGGGAGATAGTCCGACAAAAGTACTACAAGCACAAATTCGTCGCCATTCACGAGCTTCGAACTTAGGAACTGCTGGGCAAGCGGTGAGCATCCTAACAACTACACCACACGGACTACAACAAAATCATAGGAATGCATGAAATGCAAGCTGCCAGTACGGTTTTGATAATTGGGCTAGTCCAGACGTAGCAGACAGGCTTGAGGCACAATTTCCAACAAACCCGTGCCGCGAACCCTTTCTCAGGGATACACAGCCTACGAGTTATTCAGTTTCATTTTTAACCGACTTCTAAAGGAAAGAATACTATCAGTTGGAGTCGTATATTTTTTTTGCTTGTTTTTATGTATGTTCAGGGATAACTTTCGAACGGGGATAGATAGAAGAGTCCTCCTTTCGGTAAATGATGCGCCTTACTTTCTATTAGGTTCCATTTAAACGCATATGAACATTTTGATTGTAGAGTTTCAAACAAAGGATAGCATATTGGACTAAAATGTGTCAGCACAGAATTGTAATCGTTTGAAGGCCTCTGTAGATATTAACAGTTGAATATGATACATTAACGTCGAGGATTCGAATTTGAATCCACCTATAGCTCGTTGCTTATTTTCAGCTATGTGTTTGATAGGATGGGAGCTAGCTGGTTGTCGTGGGTCTCTGTGAAATTTTTGGCCACAGACGCCGTTTGGAACCTTTCGATGTCGAATTTTTGTACAGGGCTAGTCTTCACCGAATACGCATTTGGCAAACGACATCAATAGGTTAATTTGATCAAATAATTTTCGGAGTTGCAATTGGCTCCTCGGTATGTACGAACCTCAGGTATGCTCGAGGCCGATCCGGGTTTGTGTATCAGCGACCATAGCCTGGTCGATTTATGTATGCGTCGATGAGGGAAGCAAGTTGAACGTATCACTAGATTTTTGCTATATGCAAAGTCAATCAGGCGCTGGCCGTTGTCATTTGTTTCATGGTGGACGCTATATCCTCCAGTCGTTCCCCGGTAAGATAGCTCGTTCCCAGCCTTAGCGTTGAAATCACCCAGAATTATTTTTGTGTCGTTTGTAGGCAATGGGTCGACTAGTCTTTCTAGGTGGTTGCAGAACGTTCGATTCGTTTCTTCATTCTTTTTTCAGTCGGGGAGTGCACTGTTCTCAGCCAAATTTTACGTTTATAGGGATCGGACACGGTCGTTTATTGACTGCCTTAAAAAAGTCTGTAAATGTCTAGTGAACATTAAAAAAATATATCAAAATGGTTGCTCCGCAAATTTCGCAATTTCGAAAGCTTCTAAAAGCTACAATTTTTATCGGGTTTTTACGAAACCTAAAATCGAGATACACGTTGATAAGATCTTGGACTAAAATATATCAGAACATAATTCGATTCCTTTGGAACCTGCAGGTTTAAGCAGTTGTGAAATTCGCATTGCATTTGAGAAATGAAATTTTAATATGCATAGTACAATGTATTCAAAAAACTAAATTATGATAAATTTGAAATGAAAAACTTTTCCACTAAAAAGAGTGAAATAAAAAAAAACTTTTAGAAAAAAAAGAAAGCCGATTTCAAAATGTCTTAAATGGAATCAAATAAATTTTAATGGAAGCGGTGCCTAACAATGTTCAACGTAAAAACTTCAAATATGTGCACCATCACAAAAGAAACAGGGTTAAACTGATATGGCACTGCTTCCATAAAATTCATATCATCTTTTTTAAGGCATTTGAAATTGGATTCCTCATCCCAAACCCCCCAATTAAGTGGTAGTAAATGCTCTCGGGGTCGCACATTGGGTTTACTGGTTCCCCAATGATGGGACATATGCTAATAACTGTAAATACATCTACGGTTCTGCTACTAAATCCAACTTACACCTTCTTCGTGGGGACGTAAGAAGGTGAAGGCGAATCTTCCACGCCTGGTAACCGGAACATAGGTTGGGCGGCGGGCTAACTCGCCGTCCCTAGAAAACCTTAAAATGTTTCGAAACCTGCACATGGGCCTCGGAATGGGTTGGACTCACGGCAACGACCTCGCAAACGACAAAGGACTATGGCATTGGATCCTGGAATGTCAGATCACTCAGTTACCCTGGCGCTATTAAGGACCTTTTACAACAGGCCTGTCAATATCAATTACAAATACGGGTAATCCAGGAAACGAATTGGACTGGAAACGATATTCGAGACATGAGATCGCACACAATATTCAAAAGTGGGATGCCTACTGGAAAACGAGAATTCGGAGTGGCCTTCATTGTGAATAGGGAGTTCAAATCGCACGTTGTTGATTTTAAGGCAGTCAATGAACGGTTGTGTGCGATCCGTATAAAAGCGAAATTCTTCAAAATCTGGCTGATTCATGTTCACGCCCAGACCAAAGAAAAGGACAAAGAAACGAAGGAAACGTTCTACAAAGACTGGTCGACTCATTTCCTACAAACGACACAAAAATAATTCTGCATGATTTCAACGCTAAGGTTGGCAATGAGCTATCTTATCGGAGAACGACTGGAGGATATAGCCTGATTGACTTTCCATGTAGCAGAAATCTAGTCATACGAGTACGTTCGACTTGCTTCATACTTCGACGCATTCATAAAATGACAGGGGTATCACCGAATGGCAACACACAAAACCAGATCGATCATCTTCTGATACAACAACGTTGGGCCTCGAGCATACTTAACGTCCATTCATACCGAGGAGCCAATTGTAACTCAGATCATTACTTAATCAAATGAACCTATCCATGTCGTATGTCAAAGGCATATTCGGCGAAGATCAGCCCGCTACGAAAATTTGACATCGAAAGGCTCCAAACGGCGTCTGTGACCAAAAATGTCACGGAGACTTTCGACAACCAGCTGGCTCCCATCTTATCAGACGCATCGTTGAAGACGAGCAACGTGCTCTAGATGGAAGTGAAAACGGCTATTAGGACCGTGGCAGAACAGACGATCGGACATCAAGCCCGGCGCAAGAGGCATAATTGAGTCGATGATGAGGGCCAGAATGCGTTAGGTAAAAAGAATCAGGCGTACAAAGAATACGTAGGTACGAAAACCAGGACGAACACTATAAAGAGTAGCGAATAAGATCATGAGGAATAAGAAAAGAAAATACCATGACGACCAATTGAGAAGTAGATATGTAAGTTTAGCGAGCAACAACACAAGACAAGCATACAGCAGTGGAAGGCCTGAAACGTGGTTATCAGCCCAAAACCACGCTCTGTGGTGATGACATAGGCAATATCATCGCTCATGAAACCAAAATTAAGGAAAAATGGGCATTATATTTTAGGAACCTCCTTAATCCTCCATACAGCTCTAAAACATCGGAGCCTATAGATGTCTGCGGAGAGGTTCTATTTGCCCCACCAACTCTGGATGAAGTTTGTTCCATCATCAAATCCCAAAAGAATAATAAAGCGCCAGGCATCGATGAGATCCCAGTGGAGCTCATCAAATATGGTAGCAGTAGTGTTCATAAACCTATTCACAAAGTCATCCAGCACATTTGGCAACAAGAACATATGCCGAAAGAGTGGAGGCAATCAAGTATATTCCCTATCCACAAAAAAGGTGACAAGTTACAGTGCGAAAGTTATAGAGGCATATCACTACTTTGTACGGCGTACAAAATATTGTCAAAGATCTAAGAAAATAAAATCGTATCAAGGTGGTTTTAGAGCAGGTAGATCGACAATAGACCAATTGTTTACAGTCATGCAGGTACTTGAAAAATGCTGGGAGTTCAGCATGGACGTACATACAAATTTTCGTTGACTTTAAGCAAGCATACGACAGTATTGATCGTAACGTACTGTACCAAAGAATGCTTTGCTTTGGCATCCCAGCAAAATTAGTCCGTCTTACCAAAATGACAATGAAGTTGACTTCCCAAGTCCCCATCAATAACCAACTCACCAGGGAGATGGCCTGGCCCAATTGCCATTCAATTTGGCTCTAGAGTTGTCATAAGAAAGCTGCCTGTCGTTACGCTCGATACATCACTATACAAGTCGAGCTGAGTAGTAGCCTATGCGGACGACATCAACATTTTGTCACGGCCATTAACAACTGCCAAAGAACTCTTCCTGAAACTCGACAGCGAAGCGAAACTAGTAGGGCTACAAATCAATGAAAATAAAACAAAAGTTTATGACGCAGTCGAGGAAAAATACTTCAAGCACACAAAATATCACACTTGGCGAATACAGTATAGAAATGTTAGCAAATTTGTATATCTAGGCGCCAAAATAACGAAGACGGGTAGTGAAAGAGACGAAATACGCCGAAGAATACAGCTCGCTAATCAAATATTTTATTCAGTTTTGACGTTCTTGAAGACCAGCTGCATACACACGAAAACAAAGCTCCAAGTATTCAAATCTGTGATAAGACCTGTGTTATGCCATGGGTGTGAAACATGGACCCTAACCCAAGCATCCGCAAATATATTGAAGGCCCTTGAGCGACGGGTCCTGAGGCGAATAATCGGAGCGAAGCTAGACGGAGAACAATGGCGAATTCGGTACAACCATGAGCTGTATGAAATTTAAGACTGCGGAAGCTGCAATGGGCTGACGACATGAATCGTACGGACGAACAACGGATACCTAAAAAGGTATTCGTTGCGAGAATTGAAGGCCGGAGACCAGTGGGGAAACCGAGGAAGCGCTGGTCTGACTCGATCGACGAAGACAGTTCATCGCTGCTCGGATTTCGAAATTGGAGGACGGGGTCAATGGACCCAGACAGTTGGAGGCGCTATTTGCTGGAAGCGAAGGCCCGAGAAGGGCTGTAGTGCTAAGAAGAAGAAGAAGATTTCCGCTTTCTTTATGTGTTCTTTTAAATGTGTCCATTTTTAACATTGATTCGATCTTAGCCGTAGGGGGTTGTCCGTTGAGCTCCCCTGAGCTGTTTGTACGAGGGTCATTCAACAAGTACTTAGCCTCACCGCCCGATGGCGCTGCTATCACAAAAGAATTTTAACATCGTGCAGTACATTCCGACAACCTACTGTCAAAGTTTCAGTCAATTCCCTTCATTAGTTTTGTTTTGATAGGATTTGGAAGCGAGCGTGTCAGTCGGTTGTACAAAAATGGAAAAAGAACAATATCGTTCAGTGATTAGATTCTTGTTTTTGGAAGGGAAAACGCGCAGCGAAATCAAAGATCGCTTGGATACTGTGTACGGTGACTCTTCTCCTTCGATGGCAACCGTCAAGAATTGGTTCGACGAGTTTGTTCGTGGCCGCACGTCGGTTTTTGATGAGCCACGCCAAGGTGCCCCGAAAACGGCTGCTACGGAGGAAAACGTTAAAAAAATCCACGATCTCGTGTTGGCAGACCGTTGATTGAAGGTTGGCGAGATAGCTAAGACTGCGGGCACCGCAGACGGAACGGTGCATCATATTCTAAACGAAGAACTGGGCATGAGAAAGCTGTCGGCGCGATGGGTTCCGCGTTTGCTCACACCGGAAAACAAACGCAACCGTGAGACCACATCGGCGACGTGTTTGGCGCTGTTTCAGCGCAATCCGGCGGAGTTCTTGCGTCGTTTCGTGACCGTCGACGAAACATGGATTCACTGGTACACACCAGAGACCAAGGAACAGTCGAAACAGTGGACTTCAACCGGCGAACGTGCTCCAAAGAAGGCGAAGACTGTTCGATCGGCCGGAGAGGTGATGGCCACCGTTTTTTGGGATTCACAAGGTGTGATCCACATCGATTACCTCGAGAAGGGAAAAGCAATCACGGGGCGCTACTATGCAGACTTATTGGGTCGATTTGACGTCGAATTGAAGAAAAAAAGGCCCCGCTTGGCGAAGAAAAAGGTGCTGTTCCACGGCGACAACGCGCCGGCTCACACCTCCGCCGTCGCCATGGCCCAATTGCGCTACGAATTGCTGCCCCATCCACCGTACTCTCCAGATTTGGCCCCCTGTGACTACTTTTTGTTTCCAAACCTGAAAAAATCACTTGCCGGGAATAGATTTGGGTCGAATGAGGAGGTAATCGCCGCCATGGAGGCCTATTTTGCAGCCCCCGAGAAAATGTATTTTTTGGACGGGTTGAAAAACTTAGAGCATCGCTGGGCCAAGTGTATCGAGCTTGAAGGAGATTATGTGGAAAAATACATCGCCACCTTTCCAAAATTTTCGTTTTTCTTCTGTAGGCTAAGTACTTGTTGAATGACCCACGTAAAATTCACCTTTAAACTCCAAATATTTTTTTTTTTTGTACATAGTCTGGTGAGTGTGATGTATTGTTTTATTTCACTATTCTATTGTATTTCCGATTCTTGCTGGTTCAGCCATTCTTCAATAGTTTTGATGGTTTTCTTGACCGGGATGCTATGAAATAGGACCACCAGACTATGTATACAGGAAAATTCTTACGAGTTTAGGGGTGAATTTTACAAACAGCTCAGGAGAACTCCAATGGGTAACCCCTATCCCCGCTTGTCAGCGAAACCCTTACGGCTAAGATAGAATGGTACTGACCAAACCAACTTCCGAAAAAATCAATACGGTCATGAAAATGAGATACTCTAACTATCTCTAAGCGAAGGCCCGAGAGGAGCTGTAGTGCTACAAAGAAGAAGGAGATGGAATCCATGTTAACAATAGAGAAACGCATTCTGAGATTTTAGAAGAGGTACGTTGACGACGTGCTTAAAAGCAGGATTTAGGGCCAACGTAAGTTCACTTTATGGATTACACAAGAACCTACGCTTCACCAATGAAACAAAGAATGACGGAAAATCATCATTTCTAGACGTTTTGCAGATACGAACAGGAAGCGAGTTGAAACTCGAGGTAACATACAGGTATATAGGAAACCAACAAGTATCAACAGAGTCAACCCAATGCTTCAAACTAATCTTACCAGCACAAGACATCAGCATTCATCCCCATCATCCTCCGGATGCTAAGCATTCCTGTAAGCCAGGAAGGAAAGAAAAAGAAAGGGCGCACATTTTATAAATCAGCAGGTTGAACAATACTCCATTGAAATGGTAACGAATTTGATCCGAAAACGTCAAAGGTTTGTAAAATTGGAAGCAGTCACAACTCTCAAAGAAGGTAAGGAGTCGAGAAGGAAAATATTACTGAGCTTCAATAAAATCCCATGGTCAATGAAATATGAGCTAAGGAAACAAAGATTAGACATGATCTTCAGCAGCAGAACAACCAACTGGTAAAACTATTAAAATCAAGCAAGGACTCGGTGGAAGAATTGGCGAAGTCAAGCATATACAGAATTACGTGCTCGGATCGCAGGAAAGTATATGTGGGAAAGAGATAGAGAACAACACGACGCTGTGGCCCGACGTTACGATAGATTGAGTCAGTCGACGATGAGACTGCGTGAAAGACAAACGACGAGCTTAATTAGTTTTTATATAATTGTGCTATCTGTTTTTCAATAAATTTGTCTTAATTTTAAATAGTTTCCCGCAATTTGGTGTCAGAAGGGGGATTGATCAAGAAAAAAAAGAACGGTTTCAATATGCTGTGCCTGGCAGATTTTGAGAATATTCGCGAGAATTTGCGTCGCAGTCGTAAAGAAAATATGGTCGCGCTGCATAAATTTGTTTTTGGCATTAAAGGCGATAGAGGCAATCGCAAGCGACTTGGAAAATTCTCCGGTTTCGATTTCCAAGAAAGTGACGAAAAATACCAAGCCATTTTACAGTACGCAAACAAAAACCTAAACGAAGCTGAATTGACCACCATTTGTAATTTGCTCGACATCACCCATTCAGTTGAAAACACCATATCACATATCTTTCGTAACCTGCAAAAGGGGAAGCTGTTCGCTGCAAACAACGAAGCAGATAACGACGATGTCGACGTTGAAGACGACGACGCGGAGAACCACGACGAAAATGATGCTGTAAGCAATTATGATGCCAACGACGGAAATGTTTCGGGCGATGATTGCTCGAGAAGGAGTGGAAGAAGCAGCCACAGAAGACAGTACACATACATCCGCAGAGAACCGGTCGAGAGGTGTAAGGAAAGAAAGGATGTATGAAGAGCGTAATAATCAGAGCGAAGACCGAGAGACAAAAGAGCCACAACAAGTGCCATGATTTGCTGTAAGTTTCCGCGACAGTGAGGACTCGATCAGACCGTTTAATGGTGAAAGCAATATACCTGTGGAGATATGGGTGAGAGACTTCGAAGAAATAGCCGAGCTTATGTGTTGGGATGAGTTACAGAAGTTCATCTTCGCCAAAAAATCATTACGAGGTCTCGCTAAACTCTTCGTTCGAGGTGAACGTGGAATTATTTCGTGGCAAAGTCTGAAAACAGCATTGCTTGCGGAGCTCAGAACAAAGGTAAATAGTGCTCAAGTGCATAAGCAGCTGTCAGAAAAACGATTAGCAAGAGGACAAGCGTTCAAGAATTCGTTTTTGAAATGAAGGAGATCGCAAATTATGGCAACATCGATGATGACGCATTGATCCACTATGTTATCGACGATATAGATGATTTCCATCTTAATAAAACAATGCTATACGGTGCAAGATCATTTAGTGAAGTTAAAGACAAACTGAAATGTTATGAGGTGATATGCGAAAACACAAAAAGAGAATTTAAAAAGAACAAACAGGTTGTGTCAAATAGTGATAAACGGCTATGTTTTAATTGTGGAGCAAAAGAACATATGTACGAGTATATCTATCGAGTGCAAGGACAAAGAACGCGGTGGGAAGTGTTTTTGGTGTAATCGTTTTGGACACATTTCCAAAAAATTTTTTTTCTGTGAAAGCAAATGGTAATACGCGAAGTTTAAAACCGCAAAATAATGTGATGCATAAGCCATTGATCATTCATGGGAAAAATTTTTTAGCATTATTCGATACAGGCAGCAAATTTAATATAATAATGGAACAGGTATACAGACAACTAATGAACGTAGATATGAAGAAAGTTAGTTTATATCTTGTCGGTTTCCGTATTAACAGCAATAATGAAATAAAACCAATTGGTAGTATTCAAACTGAATTGGAAATAGACTCACAAATATTTGGTGTGAACTTTTTAATAGTTCCATCTAGATGTATGGACGTCGAAGTAGTGCTTGGTGAGGAGTTTTGCGCGCAGACTGAAGTCAACATAAACCGCGACGGGAAGTTAAGTGAAGAAGGCAGTAATGATGTCTATAATATAATGTGCATTGACACGATTCAAATGGAAAATATGTTGAACATCGACGAATAAGCAAGTAGCGATGCAAAAGAAAAGGTCATAGACTTGATTTTCAGTTACAAGCCCAATAAGCGTAGTTCCATCTCTATAGAGATGAATATTGTCCTAAAAGATAAAACGCCCATATATTCGAGATCACGACGTTGGCCTTTTACGGAAAGAATAATAGTGGATAACCAGGTCGATGATGGCTGGAACAGGGAATAATTGAAACATCAGAATCTGACTTTAGCATTCCAGTGGTGCTTGTATAAAAGCGAGACGGAGCACCAAGGTTGTGTATTGATTATCGCCGAATCAATAAAGTAATCGTCAAGGATCGTTTTCCCCTTCCCTTGATTGAAGACCAGTTGGACCATTTGGAGAACGCTCGTATATTTAGTACAATTGACTTGAAAAATGGATTCTTCCATGTTAATGCAGCCGAATCGAGCCGAAAATATACGTCATTCGTTACCCACAACGGCCAATACTAATTTCGGAAAGTACCTTTCGATCTAACCAATTCACCCGCTGTGTTCCAGAGACATGTCAATTCTATATTTCGGGAACAGTCGCACAAAGGCATCGCATTGCCTTATATGGATGATATAATCATATCAGCAAAAGACGATGGAGAAGCGTTGAAAAACCTGGACAAAGTTATTGATCTTTGCAAGGAATACGGCCTCGAATTAAACATGAAAAATTGTCATTTCTTGAGGAGAAGGATTGAATTCCTGGGACATGTTATTGAACATCAACGAATTTCACCATCTCCTGAGAAAGTGAACGCTTTGATAAATTATAAAGTGCCCAACAACATCAAGCAGCTGCAGAGTTTCCTAGTCTTAGCCGGCTATTTCAGGAAGTTTATTCCCAACTTTTCAATGATTGCAAAGCTGTTGAGCGATCTCATCGAGCGAAACATGAAATTCGAATTAGAGGATGAGCAAGTCCAAGCATTCAATACAATCAAAAGACTCCTCAGCGAAAATTCTGTGTTGGAAATATTTAATCGGAACCATTATACTGAGCTACACACTGATGCATCCGTTGACGGGTACAGCGCGATACTAATGCTGCAGAAGTTTTCGGAAGATAGTCAATTATATCGAGTATATTACATAAGCAGGAAGACAACAGATGCAGAAAGAAAATACTCCAGTTATGAATTAGAAATTCTTGCTGTTATTGAATCATTGAAGAAGTTCAGGGTATATTTACTTGGAATACCTTTCAAACTTGTCACAGATTGCGGTGCTTTCGCGAAAACGCTGGAGAAGAAGGATTTATGTACGCGAGTAGCTCCTTGGGTTTTACTTCTTCAGGAGTACGACTGCGAAGTAGAGTACATGTCAGAAGCTAGAATGAAGCACGTTGACGCCTTGAGCTGTTATGCAGTATTGATGAAGACAACATAATCACGAAAATAAAAACTGCTCAGAAACAGGACGAAGAACTGAAAGCAAAAATTGATATCCGCAAGGAGAAACCATCGTATCATGACTACCTCATGAGTAGGGACATCTTGTACAAATTCGTTGGCGATCAAGATTTAATAGTAGTATCCAAAGATATGCAGCGTGAAGTAATAAGACAGGCGCATGAAAAGGGTAATTTCAGCGTGGGAAAAACAAAACAATTGTTGTCCAACGGATATTACATACCCAAATTGGAAGAGAAAATTCTGAAACATATCGCTAACTGCCTTCCATGCATACTCACTAATAAAAAACGCGGCAAACTTGAAGGTGAACTATATCCACTGAGCAAAGGCGAAATACCTCTACATACATATCACATCGATTTTCTTGGTCCTTTGGAATCGATGAGCAAACAGTATAAGCATATTTTGGCAGTCATCGATTCATTCTCGAAATTCTGTTGGTTATATCCTACGAAAACAACGTCCGCCAACGAAGTTATTACGAAGTTGCGGCTGCAAAGTGCTATTTCGGTAATCCAGTTCAAATTATCTCAGACAGGGGTTCAGCATTATCATCAGTCGATTTCCAAGAGTATTGCAAAACCGAAGGTGTGCGGCTTTCAATGATAAACACAGAACTACCACGAGCGAACGGACAGGTCGAGGGGCTTAATGGAATAATCGCAGTTTGGAGGTGGGCTTAAGTTAAAATCAAAATATCTTGGCCCATATATTGTAAAACGATGCAAAGTCCATAAAACCTATGACGTTATTCGAGAGAATGAAGGCGATGGTCCGAGGCAGACAAGTACATGCGCAGAGTATATGAAGCAGTGGTCCGCATGTTCCGAATCTGACGATGATGATGCATTCGGGTTGAATTCCTTGTAGGATGGCCGAATGTGGGAAAGAGATAGAGAACAACACAACGCTGTGGCCCGACGTTACGATAGATTGAGCCAGTCGACGACGAGACTGCGTGAAAGACAAACGACGAGCTTAATTAGTTTTTAATATCATTGTGTTATCTTTCTTTCAATAAATTTGTCTTTAGTTTAAAAAGTTGTAATCAATTCCCACATATAAGTGGGACAAACAGAAGAAATTTTGTGACACGTTTAAAAGAACACTGAAGAAAAGCGGAAATAGCGAAGAAAAAAATGTAAGGCAGTTCAGATCAAAAGTAGCAGAGCACATCGTGCTGGTGAACCATTTGATCAGTATCGAAGACGCAAAGATTGTCAGCCACATCGAAGACTCAAGGAAACTAGATGCAAGCGAAAACATCGAAGGCTACAAAACGCATGAAAAATATTTTCTCAATAAGGATCAAGGCAATGTTTATTCTCCTTTGTCCATTCGGAAATATGATTCAATGAATGATTTTTCTATCTGTGGCACAAGTACAAGCGATAATGACGGTGGATTGTTACAAAGGATTTATGGGCGATAACAAAAAACGGATAATGACGAGTAGGACGCAAACACCAAGTGGTATAAAAAAGACGATTCGCGATTTCATTCCTCAATCGAACCCGCATAGATGAAGCCAGCAAGTCATTGGGGAAATTTTTGGATTGCAAAATTAAATTACATTGTAGGAATTAAAGGAAAATGAATTGATTTAAATAATAAAAAGTACTTCGACTAGCTTACAATAGGATTTGGGGCACCTTCCACAGCGTCCATAGAGCTACTGAAATTAAGTTTTCCCGATAAGTGGGAAAATTATTCTACAAACATGAGACATAGTGACATTGATGCGGTCTAGATCTCACTCTGAAATAAATACTTCAAATGCGGATACTTAAACTCAAAATTTGATGGAAATAATTCAACACTGATAAGTTAAACTAAAGCATTGTATAGAAAATTAACGCTACTGCGAAAGTTACTTATCATCGAGCTTATGAAAATATGCATGCATGAAGAAAGGCAACAAGATAGATGAACGATATAATACTTTTTAGTAATCAAATCAAAGCGTTTGATCGCAAAATAAATTTGATTTAAAAATTCCGTCAAACAAATTCGCCAAATAATGAACTGATTAGGGCACACTATTTTTAACACAACACTCCACGAAGGATAGACACTTTACATACCTTTTCAATATCGCTAGATATAAATTTGAGACAACTTTATGACCTTAAACAATTTCTCATCATATTTCAATATTTCATTCATTTTTAAATTAAATACAAGCATCTAATTTCTTTTATATATACAAATAAGTAAATGTAATTAAAAATATTACTCACATTTTGGCTCAGGAGGTGGTGGCGGTCCAGCTTTTGGCGTTTGATGTGCTAAACACAATCGTCCAATGCGTGATGCTGATGGTGCTTTTATGCCACTCACTTTAGTCTCTTTATCATCACTTTTTACTGATTTAGGGGATTTTGATTCACTTGTGGTTGGTGATTTTTGCTCACCAAGCGATAATTTATCATCACTATTACTAGACGCCATTGCACTGGCTTCATTATTATCACTAAAGACTTTACTGGCTTCTTCACTCATTTTGAACACTTAGGACTTTAGGCACGTAACGATACGGAATTAAAATTATATGTACTAAGAATCACACTTAACAATTGACCGCTGGTTGGATTATTTTAGTGGCAAAGCTGAAATAAAATAAAGGATGATATGACGCGAATTGGAAAACAGAAACAGTTAATCGATGCTAAAATTACTCCGAAGCAAGTAAAGCTTTAAAATGAATCTTTTTTAGTTCTGGCTGGGCCGGAGAGATTGCATTATTTTCATAAATTTTCTTAAATAACTTGAAAAAAATTAACTTCAAAATTATAAAAACAACTATATTTGAGAACCCCCACAATACCTCTCATTTGATATGTCACGCCGTATACTTTGGTGTGGCAGCCAAACTTACTTAACGAGGTGTCTAGTCAATAGAGCTAAACGCGGATCACAATTGAAGGGAATAGTTGGTTGACTGGGATCAGAAGAAGTATCCTGAATTCTTGTTCAACTACTCGAGGTCACCATGATAGGATAGTCACCTGGGGTTGCCTGTAATCAGCCTGCTCTACGGGTGTCTCACTTCAAAATATCCATACCTTTCTCAACTCACAATTTCAAAACGAAACCTACTGCAACTGTGGGAGAGCTGCTCAATCTTACCGCGGGGAATCCAATGGTACTGGTAAATAAACCGATTTAGGCACATGGTACAAGTACCTCAAATATCCCCTTAACTTCAGACAGTTTAGAAACCACCGTCAAATTTATTTGGATATATCAAGACGAGAGGTACTTCTCAGGGTTTAAAATCCCTGCGGCGACTAGAGCATTTCCCTTTTGAAACACTTCTATAGAAGGATAGAAAGAATACTAATCGGCCAAATTTCATTTTTAAGGGACTTGTCCCAAAACAATCCAGCATCCTGCAGTATTCGCAGGTCAAAAACAGCAAAAGTCGATGTTATAATAATAAACGTAGGAATGCCCAAGCTGTACTAGCTTTACAGATCAATCACATAGGAAAATGCTGTGTGGTTAGGACTTTAAAGTACCTTGACGCCGAACAGCATCTAGATCGAGTTGAGTTAATGAGTTCGCAGCATCAATGTTCCATGAACCCTTAAAAGCTAGCGATAGGCAAACTGGGCAAGGTCTGGCCTAATGTTAAATAATAGATGGATGGATGACCTGAAGGTGGCCAGGGCCGAGGAAAAATCTGGCCTCGGAAGCTGATTTTGGAAGTATTTCCAGTCAGACACTGTAAAATATGTTACTGATTCGACTCCATCTCTTAAAATATTTATCAGCATGCCCTTAAATTGTCCATACCAAATAGGCCAGTATTTACTGGCGATGAAAGATAATTTTCGATAGAAGAAACGGTGGAACCTGATCTGGGATTTTTTCCAAATGAATCAATAAACAAAGAAAGGAGTATATAAAAGAAATAGCAGTTCAATGAAGAGGTTCTAACTTAACCAATAGGAAGAAGTTACCCTTCATCATTACTCTTGCATCTGAACCTCGCGTTTCAATGCATAAACCTTAGATCTTCTAGAACGATTAATGCAAATGGACTATTGTTTACATTTATTTGATAATCCTTGTTAAAATAAATCATTTACCATTGCGAATAATGGCAATGGTCCTATATTTCACTAAGTGAGAAACTAGAAGACTTGGAATTAAAACAAACTCTTATAATTTAATAAGGATACAATCGACTGATATGAATTTTGGGTGACTTTCACAGAACTGAAAATTCTGAAATATTTTCTATTCGCTGACAGGGGAGGTGTTTGGTGGGGTGTCCCCAAGCATTGCGGGTTTATTAGTCCCAAAATCAGGGCGTTAATAGCCTTCACCTTTTACTGCTTTTTTGGGGTAGGGGGGTTGGGAGTGTGGGGCTCCAATGCTTACGAGCGATTAGACTACCCACTAAAGACCATCCCTGAGAACCTAGCCAGAAACCGTTTGACACATTACTTCGGGCCAGGTCTCGTTTTGATACGCCGTGGGGCATCTTCAAGCTGGGGGATTCCTCTTCCAGCGGGAGGGGAGAGAGGAAAGGGAATTACTAGATAAGTGATCCCTAGCCCCGACTACTGTGAATCCTTTTATCTTTTAGAATTGGCCGAGCATAATGTTCCACATGGTTCCATTTGTCGCCCGACCCGAGCATCACCGCACCGCGACTATACTATCCGGGGTGAGCTCTTCTGTATCCTTGTAGAAGTCGTGTCGCAGTCTGTCCCATTTTCCGCATGCAAAAAATGCGTGGCAGGCATCGTCTTCCTCTCACGACTGAAAACACCCATCCCCACTCAAAAGCTGGATTAGATAGAAGTCAATCTCACCATGCTCTCGATTCAGCCACGGTCTCAGATCCGGGATGAGCTACTCAGTCTATCTACCCTTCGTGCAATTCACCGAGACTGCTGCCAATCGTTGAGTGAACGCCGTCTTCTCTCGCGAGCAATCGTCTCTTTCGTGTCCTCGTTTCGACACAGGTAAATAGCGCGGCGCACCTCTAGCAAGGAGGCCGACAGGTATCACGTTTGCAATAACTCTCACCGTCGAATCAGAGACTGTCGGATATGAAGATGCAATCCTCAAGGCTCCTCTTCTCTGTACGTGTGCCAAGCGTTTCCGGTACATCTCCTTACTCAAAGCCTCGCCCTATATTTCTGCTCCGTACAGTAGCACTGACCTTAAAGCACTCATCAAAAGGCATTTTGCTGATGGCTTGGATCCTCCTACGTTAGCCATAAGTCGATTCAGAGCCAATACGCCTGAAGCAGCCGTCTCAGCCATTGACCTGATTAGCTCAGAGAAACTCATCTTCCAGTCGATCAGTAGCCCCAAAAACTTTACCGCTGGCTTCGATTTGATTGTCAAGATGACCACTTCGGTTTTCTCCAGCGCTATGGTGAGTCCGCGAGCAGTCGTCCAGTCTCTCACTCAGCGCATTAGCATATCTAGCCTGAGTTACGCTTGCTCAAAAGTATTTCCAGCGACTAGAGCCGCAACATCATCCGCATAGTCGACCAAACGCGTCTCACCTGGCATCTCCAGTCTTAGTAACCCGTGCGATACGTTCTGATTTAAACCAGCAACATGCACCCTAACCCAAGCATCCGCAAACATGTCGTACGCCTTCGACCGACGAGTCCTGAGGCGAATAATCGGAACGAAGTAAGACGGGGACTAATGGCGGATTCGATACAACCATGAGCTGTATGAAATTCTTGACGACCCGGAAGCGACATGAATCGTTTGGACGAACAACGTTTACCCAAAAAGGTATTCGTTGGGAGAACTTAAGGGCGGAGACCAGTCTGACCCGGTCGACGAAGACAGTTCACCGCTGCTCGGATTACAAAATTGGAGGACGCGGTCAATGGACCGAGACAGTTGGAGGCGCTATTAGCGCGAAGCGAACGCCCGAGAGGGGCTATAGTAATACGAAGAAGAAGAAGAAGATCGATCCGCTGTACAATCTTGCTGCATTTGAGCGAAGTAAAAAAACCAGGCGGACGCCAGCGCTCCCTTGCGAGTGGAAGAGAGAACGAAACAATCTGCGCCGGCAGGACGAATGGTATGTGAGTACCACCGAGCGGTAGAGCCCAAGATTGCACTTGTCCATGGCATTGCTCCCATCGCCACCGAAGCAACCGAAGCGCGAGATGCAAGTGTTGAGAGCCTCCCTTCAGAGTGACGCTAGGTAGCATGGTTGATCGGCTCATACGGAGGGCGGGAAACGTCCTGAAAAAGCAAATAAAAGTCAGCTGCAATGTCCATAAGAGCAGAAACAAGGACATCAGAATTGACGTCCTGGGGCTAGAAGAAAGAAATTGGATGAGGCAAAGAAAGAGCAAAAGACTGAGCAACCTGGCAAAGCGCGTCGTCCCAACCCGTTTTATAAAGGGTGGCCTCTAGTCCAATTGAAGGGGATAGATAGAAGAGGACGAGGCCCCTAAAGAACATACAACGTCAAACGAGGGGTTCCAGATAATTCCATCTAAGGCAGCAAAGCTCCTCCAAACGGTGACCGAAACTAAGCAGCCTCCGGAAGAAGAAACATCCAATGTAACCAGGACTAGAGCCAACCAACGGCGCAAACCCCTAAGGCAGGCTTTGCTGGCCAAATCTATCGATGGTAGATGTAGAATTCTAGTGAGGGACAACGAACAAAGATTAATCCAGTGATGTAATCAAAAATATCCTTGGAGAGGAGCGGACTAGAGCCTCACTCGAGCCTATGGCAACACTCGAAATTAGGGACGATGACTGTTTTACGGACTTAACCAATGTTGAAACGCAATCGAACGCAAGTTCCCTAGCTTAACTCGGCTTAAACTAAGGCTCACCAAAGAAAATAATAGACAGGAAATGTGTGGCTATCGTCGATCTTCTTCAAAAGGAAGCACAGTAAATACCGAAAGCAAGCAAAAAAAACGAAATGTTTGGGTCATCAGCAGGATACGCCGAAAAGTAGTGCCTTTTCACGCTGTAAGGTCCTTGGTTATGGCCATACCGCACAAGGAGCAAGGGGATTGATAGGTGTCCTCTGTACTACAAGTGTCGTAAAACGGGCAATAAAATCAAATAATGTATTTTGTATATTTTGTCCTCTATAAGAATACTGACTCTAGTGTTGACGAGCCATGGGCGGCGGGTTAGCTTTGTGTGAGTTCAGTCTCTAGGAACAATACTCTTTAGTGTATTCCTAACGCCGAACATAGCCATCCTGTCAGGCCAGATTCGATGCCCTGGAAAACGCTGTCTCGAATGCAAAACGGCATGTTCTCCTTAGAGGCATGCCTCAGCCATATTTTCGGGGAAAATGAATGCTGGAGATGGCAGCCAAAACTGGGCTTGCTGTACTGAACATCCTAAATTTTTGCCGATTGGGCTGCATCGCGGCCATACCAGATATGACATTCACTTTAGAGTCTCCAGTCCTAAGGATACACAACTGGAGACTACTCGTCCAGTGACCGCCAGTACATAGCACTTCAGATTAACAATGGTGCTTCTCGGCGCACATATGCCCAGGCTTCCAGTCTCGGGTGCGATTCTGGGAAGATAGACGTCGAGAAGCTTGTCGATGTTCTCATGGCATGAACATCACTTTTTGGAGTGGAAGATTAGCAATTACGGAAGGAATAAACTCAATTGTGAGTATCTTCATGTCTACCTGCAGGTCTTCTTTGAACCCTGGTGGTCAACGGAAATCGCTGAACAAAGAGGCGAGAATCCCAGTGAATGGAACTAATGGAGGAGGCAACAACCAGGCAAGCAGCCTACAGGGCCGCCAAAAAGTGCCTTCGTAAGCTTATTAACAGGAGTAAGGCCTGATAATAGCAAGATATCGTGGACGACGTCAACAGCGATCCTTCGGACCTGGGCTATAAGATAGTGATGCGGAAGCTCGGTACCCAACGAATGGCCTGCTTACATTAAACATGAAGAGATTGTCATCATCATCATCATCATCGATGGCGCGACAGCTCAAGCCGGGCTTTGGCTAACGAGATTGTACGGTATCTTTTCCCACACATGTAGTCCACGAAGAAACACCAGTAGAATGGCCGCTTTTCACGAGGATGGAGCTGAGGGAGGAAGTCTATCCATGAAAAAATAAAAGAAGGCACCAGATCCAGATGGCATTCCAGCTGAGGTATTGCAACTTTTCTTCAACACTTGCCTGCGTGCAAGAGGAACGCCGAGCCACCGTCTGCATATCGCACATTATACGTGCCAGGTATGGCCGAAGGAGTGCTTGAGACTCATCAAGAGAAGATCCACTGGTGCAATCCGCTCTGCTGGAAACCTATCTTCGCGGCAGTACGGTTTGAGACGCGACCGCATAAGGGGTGAGCATGGTCCAAAGAGCGGAGGTTCGATGCTGGTCCACCAGACGGATTGTGTTCCTGGCGACGTTTTATGTCAGAAGCGCCTCGAATTCCACTGGATGAGCGGATATTTCTGATGCATTGGGAAGCTCTTTTCAAGTTCTAGAATATCTGATGCAGATTATGAAGGACTATCTGACGGCCCGGGACATGCTCGGTAAAGAATGGAAGTTAAATCAGTTGTTCCTTAAGGCTCCATCCTTAGCACAGATCTATGGAACACCTCTTACAGGCTACTGAGATGTGAGCTGCCGGATGGGTCGCACTTAATTGGTTATACGGATGTTTTGCTGCAGTAGTCCCTGGACGCATAGTTGAACAAGCTCAACTTAGGCTGGGTATGCTGATACGCTAAATGAGGGACTGGATGGATCGAGGATTCAGCCTTCGCTCGAAAAAACCAATCTAGTCATCCGAACGAGAAAAAAAAATTCCTAGAGCGAGGATGATTAATATTGAGTCGAAGTAGTTGGGCATTCTGAACGACTCGAAGATATTTCTCTGAGTAAGTCAAGGCACTGATTGATAAGGCTACCTCGGGTGTATCGGTTCTGACTCGACTAATGGATAATGCAGGGGGACTCATATCCTCAAGAGGGTGCCATCTTATGAGCGTAGTTCAGCCTGCGCTATTTTATGGATAAAAAATATGGCGCAACTCTCTTAGCAAGGACCTGTACCGAAACCGCCAGGCACAGGTGCAGCGACGAGGATTGTATCTGTATATTGGACAGTTCTCTTTCCTAGAGAGCACCATAAAATCTACTTGCGTGGACACGAATGCGATAGGCAGGCAACTGCATACGAAGGGAGACACCGCTCACTAAGCGATTGGTAACGATCCTAGATTAATGATACGAAAGGAAGATAAACTGCGTGCCTCATGAACGACTCAAGGCTATTGCGCAATTGAAGGCATGGTGAGTTTGAGTCTCACCTGCACAAGATTGGTAGGTTACGGTTTCCGGAGTGCGCAAGAAAGGAGGATGATATCAGCCACACATTTCTTGTATTCAAGCGAAGAGATAGACTAATTGGAAAAGTGGTTAGATCAGTTGGCAAATCAAACCGAGTAGCATATTACGTTCGGGCTGGCATAACTGTAAAAGAAGGCATCATTAAGTGCTTAGAGGCATCAGAGGTGGAGGGATTTCTTTTCTAGCAATACGCTTCCCTTTCTATTCTTCCTCTGCAACGATTTGGAGGCATATAAAAACAAGACTTAGCTCGCAGCTGTGTCAAACAGTTCGAGGCTAGGTTCCTAGATTAAGAGGTAAGGTGATTAATATGTAAATAATCCATACCTCTCCATATTTACCCAAATAGGTGACGGAACATTTAATTTAAAGAAGAATCTTGGTCGATGAACGAAATATACAAATCTGGGTACACCACATGGTGGCATGCTATTATCACTAGCTTTTGTACTCATTGTTAACCAGATAGTTGTAGATTTGAACAGAAGCTGTTTCCCAATGATAGAGTGCGCCAACGAAATCGGTATACTAATTTATCGTTCTCCCTTTTAGACAATGGGCGAGCCAAATGGACGGAATATCAACGCTGACAAAAGAAGTTTATGCTTTGGACTGAGCGACGGCAGAAAATTACAAAACAAAACACAGAAAATAAATTATGTATTTTTCCCGCCCAGCCATTCATGCAATGCGATCTGGCAATGTTGCCACGAGCGGCGCTGAGAGGAAGTAGTGGTGACAGGAAAACGTCAAGAAAAAGATTTTTCACACGAGGCGGCTGGAAGGGCAGGCATCATGATGCGAATATCTGCAGCCAAATTTTTTTCCAGCGTAACACGCTCGAAAATGGAACGCACAAGAGGAAGGTGGGTAATACAAAAAGCTATACGACAAAAGGTGCGCCTACCGAGGCAGTCAAGTGACGTTAGCGCTTACCATCGAGGACATAACGATTTGCACGCGCGTAGGGCTGGACAAGAAGCGGAGCGATGTAAAATTTTGCGGACATTGTGAAGGCGTTTTTCTGGGAAGTAATCAAGGAAGTACTCTGCGATTATAAGTAAGAATTACGTGGGTTGTATCAATTTACGGAGGTTGTTCGCCTTGACGAAAGAAGTCCACGGGGGGGAAGGTAGGGTGCTCTACTGGCCGGAATCTCCCATAATTTAGAGCATTATCTTCACAAAAACTTAAGAAAGAGTTTTAATTAATAGAGAAAATAAAATACCCAAAAGTGATTTAAATGCTAGTGCCACTTTTCGGGCTTGTGCTGGTGCTTTTCTCGGTTGATCCGAATAATACGTTTCCAAAATCGATATTTTCGAAAGGCAATACCCGCTTGTGTGAGTATAAACGATTTCAAAGTGTTTGTGTGGCTCATACAAATTTTCAACGGATGGTTTTGTCCCAAAATGTCCAGATAAACCAAAGTCCACAGAAGCTAGCTGCCAGCACGCATAGGCGATCAGGTAAGGTATATCTAGCTGAGCCCGGCTATTTTATAGCTCGTTGAGGCAACGTCCTTGATGGACGCTAAAGTAACAAATCACCACTACAAATCTACTTAACATAAGGTAGCATATTCTCGAACGGGACACCGCTTCCAGCATAAGGAGATTGGATGGAGTTAAACTAATAGAGGATAAAAAATCCCTTGCATGATCAATTTACCGACTTAGAAAAAGTGGGATACGATGCAGGAGAGAGTTAGATCAATATCTACATTGACAGCGGTTGAATAGATGAGGGAACCAGACCCGGAGTTTCTATGCGAGAATACCTCCAACTCAATTGAAGCATCAGTTAAGCTTTGTCAAAATTTATTCAATTTATTTCGATTAAGTCATGTGAAAATGTATTTAATTTATTTCGATTATCCTCAACGATACTTTCGTAATTTGCCTTACCCTGGCGTTAAAGGTAATTACATTCCTTTCCCATGCACACTTTACCTGCGCCATGTCAGCAAAATTTGCGTTCTTCGCACCACATTCTAGACGCTAAAGAAACAATTTAAATGTCCAAATTGTAACGTGACCCTTCATAAGAAAAGTAAATGTGCCTCAGGTAAAACTCGTGCCTGGGAAAGGAGCTAGCTCGGCAATTTTAATTATTAGAATGGTGCAAATTAGAGAATAAAATGTTATTATATTATCAGTCGAACCGTGTGTTTCATGGAAGTAAGTGCTACTAATGTGTCATCAAATCAAGTGCTTCACACCGGCCCTGCGCTTTAAGAGAACGTTTTGCTATCTTGCTACGCTTTCGAATGCCAAAGTTTGTTTTCACGGCGAACATCGAGATGTATCGCCAGGTCAAAGTGGACAAACGGGATCAACCGCACCAAACTATTATTTGGAGGGACTCCCCAGAGCGCACTCTACGTTATTTCCAACTCAAAACTGTCACCTACGGTATGACCGCTGCATTATACTTAGCACTCAAATGCCTTCAGAAACTAGCCGAGGAGGCGCAAGGTTCCAGTCCTCTGGGAGCATCTGCACTTATGCCCATCATATATGTAGATGACATAATAGCCGGTGCTAATAGCCTGAGAGATGCAGAATCGATGAAGAGTCAGCTATCCACGATTCTCAGATCGGGCGGATTTCATTTGGGAAAGTGGTGTTCGAACGAGCCACTCTTGCTGCGAGACGTTTCTACAGAAGATCGATCGAGCATTGCTCTTCGAGATACAGGACCAAAACAACTGTCACATCAAGACGTTGGGACTAATCTGGCTTCCTAGTACCGACGAGTTCTCCATCAATATCCTAGAGGAGACCCAGCGAGCTGTCACCAAACGAACCGTCTCCTCCGACATCGTTCATCTCTTCGATCCACTCGGATTCTGAGCCCTGTGACCATCCAGGCTAAGATCTTGCTTCAGTCTCTGTGGAATTTACAGCTCGACTGGGACGCGGCAACACCAATTGAATTCCACACCCGTTGGTCCAAGTTTCGAGAGGAGATGAAGGCACTTAGGTCAATTAAATTTCCTCGACACCTTTTCGCTGGACGTCTGCCAACAGTCTGCCACAGACTCCACGCTCGACGTCATTACCTCGATTGACCATCGAAACTCTTTTAAGCATCTCCAAAGAGTACTAGCTTACGTCCTTAGCTTTCTTAACACGACACGTACAATCAGTCAGCCAACATCCGTTCACCTCACTGTTATCGCCATCCTAAATCATTAACAGGCTGAATCATTCAAGGAGGTCAAGGTCAGTTATCTTCGGTGTGCCCGTTTCTGGACGACAAGGGCATAATACGAGTCGGTGGACCCCTCGAGGAAGCTCACATCAGCTATGAAGCAAAGCACCCCGCCGTGCTACCATACTCGCACTACATCACAAAGCTAATCATGAAGCAAATCCATTATGAACATAATCACTTGGCTCCTTTAGTGCTGCACGCTATAACCCGTCAGAGATTCTGGCCTATTAAAGTTAAGGCTATCGCCGGGAACATTGTCCTCAATTGCGTTAGCTGCCAGAAAGCTGAGCCTAGGCTGAGTACACAAATCATGGGAAATTTACCTGCAAGCCGCATACAACCAGCCCGGCCATTCATCACCTCCGGCGTCGACTTCTGTGGGCCCTTCTGGACTCATTTTAAAATTCGAGACAAAAACCACAGAAGACATATCTCGCTATATTTGTGTGCTTCACTACCAAGGCCGTTCACCTGGAAATGGTGGCAGATCTTACAACAGACGCTTTCATAAAGCGTTTTATTAGCCGGAGAGGTAATTGCAGAATCATCTACTGCGGCAATGCCACGAACTTTGTAGGGGCCTACAATCAGATTTGTGAACTACACGATACTCTGTCCATCAGTTGATTCTGCTCAATAAAGGGAATTTGTGGGAGGCTGCCGTTAAATCTGCGAAGCAACTTCTGCCGAAGTCCTTACACAACATCCCTCTAACTAGCGACGAGCTGTCCACCGAAGCAGTTGAGGTGGAAGTAATATTGAATTCCCGGCCATTGACTCCACTATCTTCTGCCCCAAATGATTTGACGGCTCTAACTCCCGGACACTTTATCGTAGGAGAGCCGCTAATCAACAGCGTTGACCCTATAGCACCAACAGAACATTCCAATCTGCATTAACAATCGAAGCGGTTGTTCCACATCAAAAATCATTTCTGGCAACGCTGGACAACGGAATATCTGTCGCAACTCCAACATCGGTTTAAGTGGCAACAGCCAACGGAGAATCTGCGGGTTGGGTCTATGGTTGTGCTTAAGGAGGCTAATACACCAGTCTTGCAATGGCCACTCGGGCGCATCGTAAACGTCATCCATGGCAACGATGGCCCAGTCGTTGATGTGAAAACAAGTACCGGAGTATTACGCCGCTCTATAATCAACATAGCGCCTCTGCCTATCGAAACAGTACAAAACGAGAACCCATCTCTTGACAGCGGCCAACAGCATCATCCAACCAGGCGCCCACCCGAGGAAAGGGCTTGTCGTCGAAGCATTCCGGACTATAATATAACTGATCAAGCAGGGCCGTACAACACTAAAAGGCCTCATAAGTCAATGGCGGCCACAATGTTCAATGTATTGTTGGTGCTCCTCATGACAGTCGTTCCAACAAAGGCGTCACCATTTTTAACACTCTCTCTGCTCGGGGCACACTCAGATATATGTTGTGAGAAGTTAGGTGAAGGCCATCTCAGCTCCAATGAATGGAACCTTGTCATTTATTTCAATCTTTCTGCCTATTAGAGAGAGCCTAGCATCATAACGCACGGCATCAGCCAACTGAGCAACATCTGTGACACAATAAAGACCGTCCGAGTGTGCCCCTCTACAGTATCACAATTGGAGGAGACCTTCAAAACCATCCAAGAACGTAATGAACTGCTTCGAGACAAGCATACTATACGCATCAAAAGGGGAGCAGTAGATTTGATTGGTAACAACGCTCATTCATTGTTCGGAGTGCTTGACTCAACCTATGCTCAAAACATGGCCGACGCTATTCGAAATATTGAGAACAATGAACAACATCTACTTTCGCTTATCCGCAACCAGACATCCATCCTGGATGCTACAACCGAGGTTATGCAAAATTCTCATGAAGTGATTGCCAACCAAATAGACCAATTGAATATGAACCTCAACAGTACATTAGAAGCCATAGCCCGTCTTACCTATAACGATCAACAGACTCAAGCGATCGAGTTTTTCAATACCTTATCCATGCACATCCTGCTATTGATGACAACGTACGAAGGCACACAAACTACTCTGTTAGATGTCTTAATCGACTCTCACCGCGGAAAAATCAAACCTAACTTATTGCCACCCCATCGCTTGCTGGATCAATTGATGACCATCAAGGACAACTTGCTTGCAAATCTCCAGCTCCCGGCTAGCCAGCGAGATCTTCCAAAAATTTATATTCTGATGACAATCGAAGGTCGGATTCTGTCGAATCAAATGATTTTTCGACTCAAACACCCCCTATTAGCCCAGGACTCTTATGAATTGCTGCAAGTGCACGTCATCCCCATCTCCACCTCATGGCATCTACCAAATATATTTTTTAAAACTTAGCACGAGACCTATTCTATCCTATTTCTAGTGTCGCGCTATCCAGATGTCTCGTAAACGACCAATCCAACTACATCTGCAAACAGTATCACCCCGTGCTACGAAAGGGGCCTGACATTCACAATTGCGAGATAGCCATTCTGAGTCAATCCACACTATCGACTCCTTGTCAAATAACGAAATCAAAGCGCTTGGATCCAGCTGCAACGCCCAAACCAATGGATATACGTCATGAATAAACCGAGTGACTTCCATATAGTGTGTGGTTCAATCGTTCAAACCAACACATTGAGCGGCACTGGTAAGCTAAACGAGATCAATGGATGCACCATCTACAATGAAGCTGTCATACCCCATGCCAGTAACTTCTACTCTGGCATAATGGAAGCATCCTTCTCAGCACCCGGTAATTTTTCACTGTTGCTCGTCCCAACTAGTGCTGAAGTATCATACGTTCCGATATCCCCGACGATCAAGGAAACCGTTAGTAACATATCTAGTCTCCGCCAAAGGGTAAACGAATTGCAACAAGACGAAACAACGGAGTTCAGCCATCCGTCTCACCAAATCTATCACTACAGCATCGAGTACCTAAATTTGAGTCTACTAGCCAGCGTATTGCTCTACCTTAGCCGGAGGTTGTACCTTCGACGAGATCGCTTGAATATCGAATCATCACCAATTCCATCACCTTAGCAAATCAACCACACATCATTTTCACTGCACCCAGGTCTGAATGTTTGAACCGCAAGTTCAAGGCGGGGAATATGTTGAGTTATGTCAAAATTTATTCAATTTATTTCGATTAAGTCATGTAAAAATTTATTTAATTTATTTCGATTATTCTCAACGATACTTTCGTGATTTGCCTTACCCTGCCGTTAAAGGTAATCGCATCGCAATGCGATTTTTGGCTTTTGATTTCTTATTGCATGTACTTAATTTGTTACGTAATTTCATCTTATACAAAATTGCACTTCTGTATCGAAAAAATACGCTCTTTCGTGTGCAGGTTGTAAGGTAATTAAAACTCATTATTCGGCTATCCACGCCGGAAATTAGTGCAATTTGGTTACTTGGGGGCTTATGGGGTCGTGTATTCCAAATATGTCAAGGTATTAAAATCATCCTCTAGGATTTTCTTCAAACTACATAGAATGATAATAGTCACTTGCTTTTTGTGCTTAGATGTTCTCGACTACCAACCGCGTATTACAAGTCTGTAGTCGAGCCCTCAAAGTTGCAGTTAACTCAATGGATGTCAAACAAACATTGACTCAGAGGTGTAGAAGAAAGCAAAACACTGAGTCACCTGTCCAAAATGCAGTAAGCGTGAACAAGATTAATGTGCCAATAACTACAGTGAAATGTATACAGGATAAGCCGAGCACTTTGGCGAGACCCTAATAAAATGAAGACTAAAAACTCATACGAAAAACATGAATGGTATAGCACCATTACTAGCATTATCTACACATCCAACGTCTACAGAGTCAGTCTGCGGTGGTGATGGGAGGAATGGGTATTCCAACGGATAACACTTACTGACCTTGTAGCAATGAAGAAAGCCTGGAGCAGTTTATTCTAGGTCGTCTGACCCTAATTCACTGGTGCCTCGCATCACTAAACTCGAATCGTAGAACAGAATTGAAATGAATGGCCAGAAGCTTAAAGACCAACACTTGCGTATATTAGTAAGTAGTTTAGAAAATTTTGTGAGACGAGCAAGCTAGTGGATATTTATTATGGTTTACGTACTGAGATACCGCGCACAACTGAGAATTTCGCTGGGTCATATGAAAAAATACATAATTCATCCATTTCATAACACTTTATATAGAAGCATCCATTTGGTCTGTACAGTAGGTTCCTGAATATAAACTACTAGCTAAGACGGGATAGTTCCTGCTTTTGTTAAGGTTTTCCAGTACAAGGGTATTATATATTTGCACTTATGGCTAGGCCACAGAAAGTATTGGGGGGTCTGATTGCTCAATATTCCGAGAGGCGCAAGTTCGATTCCAGCCAAGCCCTTGGGTGTGAATGAATGAATTTACTTTTCCTGCATAAATTTTACTAATGTTAAATGAAATGGGGTCGCAATGTGTGTATGTGCGGTATTCTAGTGCAATGGGTCATAATGGTCAGAGCGCTCAAGAGCGGTCTAATGGCTACCTTAACGAAAAGCGACCTGACGGGAATTGTTTCAAAGAGCGGTTTGATTTCCATCGATCCGAATTCAACGCATAAAGAAAAAACAGTTGGCTCAACACATGAAACGCTTGAAAATGAATAGGAAAAATTTCCAAAAACTTCTTAATTTAATTTGAATAGTCTTATATGTATTCTCCAGTCAGTAAGCCCTTTCCGTCTCAGGTTATTCAAAGGACTATTTATAGGAATAAAAATTGTGACTAAGGTGCCTTTGAAAAATTGGTTCATCATCCATATTAGGTAAACGTGTATTTAAGAACACCAGAAAACAAGATGAATGCGCTTGATTATTTATTTGCTTGCACTATTTTTGGATGAGATTGGTCGTAGACCCTTGCAATGCTTTTAAATATTTCTTTACTAAAAGAATTGAAATAAGTATTACGATTTACGGGCTCATTCTTATTTTTCGAACAGGCGTGCCTTCACCACTAAATCATTTTGACTACATACGAGTAATCCAAGAGCACACCACACTTTTTTCATATATTGGGTTTGTTTTGAAATGTAATCTGAATTTAAAATTATGAAAAAGTTATTGGAGCAGCTGGAAATGAATGTTTAACTTCTTTTTGCGTTTGTGGCTTTACCAATTTAGCCTGAGACTATTACTTTAATTTTTAAATATCAAGGCTACATGAAAGGAAGGTAGCGTTTACTGAAAAAAACTTAATCCATGCATTCGCTAATCGATCTAACACAAACACATTAACCTCTGTTTTAAAAATTCGTTAATCTTTTTTATCAAATTAGACTCATGCGAATCATAAAAAGGTCAATTAAGAGTATTCTGTTTATAACATTTAAATTATATTTGAATACCAGGCAGAGCGAAACCACTGAAAATTCGTCACCATCCCAAGTGAGACGATTTTCGTAATTATTTCCATTCCCATGAAAATCAATATTTTCATTCCACGAAAATATCATCCCATAGAAGACTTCACCATGTAAACAAAATGCGAAGCTTTTCCTTGCAAACTTTCATTTTTGGCGGCCTTCCAAAATAACAGTCATTCACAGACTCACAGTTGCTTGGATATGTATTTCCGTAGCCTCCCAGACTTACTCCTCTCTTGCTATCTCTCACTAACATCAGCCCGAAAATATCATAAAAACGCCATAATTGCACCTAATATTATTAGCCAGCTATGAGCCACCTCACAAATTTTTCCACTTTGCGCGCCTATCAATTACTCGAGGGGTATGCAATTTTATATAATTCGATTGTACACTCCAATCACTTGTGCCCCAGTTCGCTCGGACGGTACATAGAATGCAATTAACTGACACACAAACCTTTATCCGATATAGTCGGCAATGAACCTTTAATGAAATTACTTTGAACCGCGAGTTTAATCAACGGACGACATACCAAATCTGGAATACGACGTAAACAAATGTCTAAAACGTTGGCAATGGCAACGCCAGAAATCTCTCAATCACACAACAGCACAATCAGTTGAGAGCGAAATTATTTTTACACAAATTGACGTTTGACCACGAAGCACTGCAAAGCAACGGTTGTGCAAATACACTTCCGAACGAATTACACGGAAATTCCGAAGCTATGACAATGTAAACTGCGACGTTTTTTTTCGGTATACTTTACTTTAGGGATATGTCATGCAAATACGTAATTAAAATGAGCGAAGCACGAGCAACATAACTTTTTTTAACGAGTTTCTCACGATAGACAGACACTTTACGTAAATAAAGATTTCGAAACGTCAACTGTCAATTGTCAGCTGACCCGCAACAGGTATTTGTAGACATATTCAAGATTGGTTTTCTGGAGAGATAATGGCTCTGTTATTCGCTCATAGATGGCTTCGGTCTGAATTGAAGACAAAATTTAACCCGATGCGGTCGTAAGTTGTAGTAATTATTAGCTTATCATGCGACAAATGCAATGGAATCTAAAAATTATTTTAACCTGCGAGAATTTCAATTCAGCATTCAACAATGTTCTCATGAATTTTAAGAGCTTATGGTGGTCGTAAACAAGCCACGTAGATATTTTGTACATCATGGCTTGGTCAATGACACCAGTCAGTATGGGAAGACTTAGGAAGTTTGATCTCAACGATTGAAAGTCCGAGCATTTAAGGCCAAATATAAATGAAAAATGTGCCCCTGACTCGTAAAATTATTTTATTTTAACCATAATTATTACATAGAAGAAACAGCAGAAAACACACTATTTGTAACACACGAGTGAACTAATAGGAGAGATGAAATGCTTTTTTATATCATGTAAACTCCTTTCTTGTTGTTTTTTGCAAATAATTCTTAATTGCATTTTTCAATTTATAAACCATTGAGCACTGGTGTAATACTATTTTTATCAATCTTTCAATTACATTTAATTGGTTACGACCGAATCTTGTTGTCAAGCTATATATATACCTTCTTATCATGTTACAAAAAAAGTAAAAGTAGATCAAAATGACTTAAAAATATCAAATGTAGAAAGTAAACACAATGGAATTGTAGTTATTCAAAGTCAGAATGAAGTAGAAAGAGAGAAAATAAAAAATGCAATTGAGCGAAAAATAGGTGAAGATTATGAAGTAAAGTTACCAAACACAATAAATCCTCGGATTCTAATATCTTGATACAAAAGCTTAGAGTGCAAAACCAAGTGTTGAAAAAAGTCATTTGACATTCGTAAGGTCATACGAAGTGAACAAATTTAATGAAACTGCTAGATTCGCAATTTTAACTTGATCAGAATTTGTCAATTTAAACTTAAAGTATAATATTATGAATCCTAACATTGCAACCCTTTTATTTTGTACCAAACCGTTACATTATTATATTTAATAAAACAAATCAGTCCATAGCTGACCGTGTGCGCAAACGGTGTCTCTTTATTTTACTTCCACGCAACAGGTCATGGGCCCAGACACTCAGCCACCCAGACACAGAAGGTTCTACATTAAAGTGTTTTGTTTTATAGTCGTGAAAAGTGAAAATTCGGCATGGCAGAGTCGATCCGTGTAACAAAACTCAACAATACGAATTACCAAGCTTGAAAATTCAAATTGGAGCTACTTCTAAAACGGGATGAGCTCTGGGCGGTTGTGAGGAATCCGAAGCCCGATACAGTTACCGACGCATGGATTTCAAAAGACGATAAAGCGCGAGCGTACATCGTTTTTTCCGTTGAGGATGACCAGCTCACTCACATAAAACGGAAAAAGGCAGCATTTGTAATGTGGAATATCAAATAAAGTACAACTTCTTCGTAAATTATGTCGTCTCACTCTTCAGGAAGATGGTGACGTGCTGCTGCATTTAAACTCCATGGACGAAATCATCGACGAGTTGACAACATTGGGGGAGCCACTAGCTGACGTGCTGACTGTTACTATGTACCTGAGTAGCTTGCTCGATAGCTGCAGTACATTGATTATGGCATTGGAGTCTAGACTGGAGTCTGATTTAACTACTACATACGTAAAAACCAAACTTATAGAGGAGTATAATCGACGTCTCAATACGCATGGAAGTGCAAGTCTTGATAAAAATACTGCATTACGAGCAAAATATAGAGAAAAGGAACTAAAGTGTTTCTTCTGCTAGAAATTTGGACATAGAAAAACAGAATACAGGAAGTATTTGAAGTGGAAAAAGAAAAACTTGGAGAAGTTTCAAACAAATACAGTGCAGAAGTTCTAGTCGGATTGTGCTGATTGTAGTCTGGTGGGTGTCAACGCTCTTGTTAGTTGTTCATCCAGCAGCGAATGGATTATTGATAGTGGTGCCTCAGCACATATGTATAATAATAAAGAATACTTTCACGAATTGAATGGGACTGATAAAGGAACAGTTATGTAAGCTGATGGTCGTGCATTATCCGTGAAAGGAATAGGCACTGTTAGGATCAGAAGTAAACAAAATGAAATGAGCAAAACAATAAAACTGAATGACGTTTATTTCTGCCGGACTTACATTGCAACTTAGTTTCGGTGAACAAACTAATCAGCAAAGGATGTGAAGTTCATTTTAATTAATCCTTTTGTAAAATTTCGCTGAAAGAAGCTGCAATTATCACCATAAGTGCCTATAATAACATTTAAAGACTTTTAATGGATCATAAAATCGCCAATCCGATACAGTCGAACAATACGAAATGTGTACATGAGTGGCATAAAATATTAGGGCACCGTAACTTAAATGACGTTCGGAAACTAGATCATTTGGCCGATAATGTAGCGTTTAAAGAATGTAAGCAGAATAATGTTTGTGAAGTTTGTTTAATGAATAAATCCACACGTGATCATTTTCCTAATGAGTAAGACTGGAACGAGTGAAATTCTTGAAATAATACATTCGGATGTCTGTGGTCCTCTGCATACTACACCAAGGGGCAATAGGTACGTTCTTAGTTTGATCGATGATTTTAGTGAGTATACGTGTATATACCTAATGAAACGAAAAGACGAAGTGTCCCACATCATAAGGAATTTCATTAAATTGATGGAGAGTCAACTGAATAAAACGCTTAAATTTATCCGATCAGATCGTGGCGGTGAAAACATGGATATCGAATTAAGAAACTATTTTAAACAAAAGGGTATTAAAACTCAATTAACTGTACTCAAGACACCTCAACAAAATGGTAAAGCTGAAATGACGCGTTGCATGCTTTATAGTTCGAAATTACTCGTACCTAATCGTTTCTGGGGTGAAGCAATAACAACAGCGAATAACATATTAAATCGTGTTCCTATGAAAAATGCTGTTATAACTCCGTACGAAATATTTAAAAATAAAAAGCCAGATGTAAGTTATTATCGAGAATTTAGTTAAAAGGTATATGTGCATATCCCAAAGGATCAACGTGGTAAAATCGAATCGACCGCCAACAAATTAGTTTTCGTAGGCTACGAATTGGGCACCAAAGGTTACAGACTATTAGATGTAAATACTAACAAAGTCAAAATCTCTAGGGATGTTCGATTCCTAGACGCAGATACATCACCTGATTATAACGATGCGGAAATTGAATTTGGAAGGGGAATGGAATCAGCGAATAAAGATACTGAAAATAGAATTGACAGGCAATTTGATGGTATCGAAAATCATCGAGAGGTACAGGTACCTAGATAGTCAACCCGTAGTAATAAAGGCATCCTACCTCAACGTTATAAAGAAATATACAAGGTTACATCTGACAACATTAAAACCGAACCAACTACAATCGAGGAAGCAATCGACAGTTGTGATAAACTAAATTGGATTAAGGCTAAGGATGATGAGCTAAACTCACTAAAGTAGCATGGTACCTGGGAAATCGTAACATTGCCTCATGGTAGTGTCGCAATCGGTAGCAAATGGATATATAAAATGACGACTGACCTACACGGTAACGAAGTTAAACATAAAGTGCGTTTAGTGGCACATGGATTTTTGCCAAAGTTTGGACGTGATTATGAATTTTGCTCCTGTTATTAATCATACAAGTCTTAAAATTCATCTGACTGTGGCGGGAGAAAACAATATGTTTGTACACCATTTCGATGTAGAGACAGCTTACTTGAATTGCGAACTTTCTCATGAAGTCTACATGCGTCAACCAAAAGGATATCATATTGGAGGATCCGATAAAGTATGCAAGTTTGTACGAAATCTATATGAGCCTAAACAAGGTGCTAAAGAATGGTATCAAAAATTTGATATGGTAATGAAAGAAAATGAATTTAAAAAAAAGATAATGACCCATGTCTCTACATAAATCAAATCGGCATGATTGGATATATTTGTGTACTTATGTTGATGATATAGTTATCGCTTCTTCAAAATTGCAATTCACGAACGACTTCAAGATCAATTTGGACAAACATTTCAAAATAAAAGACTTGGGTAATATAAAATATTATTTGGGCATTCAATTGGAACGAGCCATAAACGGTATATTCACGATGTATCAAATGAATTATATTGAAAACAAATTAAGAGAATTTAAATTGTTTGACGCTGCAGAATCAAAGATTCCTATGGAAACAAGTTACTTGTCTGAAGTAGAAAGTGAATTGTTCGAAAATAAGGATGTTTACAGAAGTGCAATCGGTTCGTTACTTTATTTGTCAACAAACACACCACCAGATATAGCTATAGCAACACCTGTTAAAGTATTTGAAGATAACCAAAGCTGCATCTACGGATTATACAACAAAGGAAGCAGTCAACGTACGAAGCCCATCAACACTAAATATAAATTTGTTCGAGAACTAGTCTCTAACAATACAATCAAAGCAGTTTATTGTCCAACTAAAATGATGACGGCTGATATTTTAAAAAAGCCACTAAATCGTAATAGATTTACTGAATTAATCAAAAATGCAAATCTAGTTAATATTAACTTAAAGTATAATATTATGAACTCTAACATGGCAACCCTTTTATTTTGTGCCAAACCATTACATTATTATATTTAATAAAACAAAGTCAGTCTATAGCTGACCATGAGTGTTAACGATGTCTCTTTATTTTACTTCCACGCAACAGAAACATACACACACAGATTTCCGAAATGTAATGATTTTTCACGTCACGTACGCTCGTGCAAGAGAGATTTTCCAAAGGAAATCTCAGCCGACCTCTCATCGATTCTAGATGTGAAGTCTTGAAATGTGACAATGGACTGTAGCCATCAGGTTGATAAGTCCGGACACTCTTAGTCTACTCCGAAGTGGCTGCTGGCTAGCTAACTAGTTTGGAGAGGAGTTTCGGTCGCGGGTCTTACGCGAGCAGACTAAGTCCGAATTACAAAACCCATCCACTGGTTTAAATGCCTGATTTAATACACGTCGAACAACTCGCAATGGCTCTACCTTAAATTACATGACTTCATTCCAAGGAAAAGGAACAAAGACAACCACTGAAAAAAATACGCGCTCCCGAATATAACCGATACAGTACCCGAAATAACCTACTCGAATTCAAACCGAGAAAAAATCTACTCTAAGTAAAAACGCAAACTCAATCTATGGCACCGCGTACCAACCGCAACGCGAAACTGACTGTTCGTGGATTACTGGAACCCTACCCTCTCAGCAGCATGCTCACCTTTCGCTGTCATTATCCTGCCGAAAGGGATGTTTTTGCTAGAAAGGAAAGACGTGGATTAATTCAGCAATTCATTATAAAGTTTAATTTTGAAAAGAGTTTGGAATATTCTTATATACAGATCTATATATTCGATAAAGTATGTGCATTAAATAATGAAAACTAATTCTTATTTATATATTGTAGGGTTACACTACACTAAATGAATTACCAAATCTATTCTCTAGTGTTATGTTTATTAAGTTTTTGTCGTCTAACGTTGATGCATATTTTATTTTTACTGGTTCGTATGAAAATGTGTGAAATGCATCAAATCAGTTCTTATTGTCAACCTTGATATTCATAAAATACTTCTTTCAAATTTAAAGCAGATTTATACAGTGTTTGACATTTTGTTGATGAATTAAATTAAGGAGTCTTTATTGATTTACAACACACAAGATCATCGAAACTAGGGAGAACACGGCATTTGAGATTGTACAACCTCATCTATCCAAAAAAATTTTGTCAATTGAAGGAAACAAATGATGCCTATCATCTTACGGCGTATGGAATGATATCGTTAGATGATTAGTGTTCAAATCATTTTATTTTGTAAATAAAGGCTGGTTTTAAGACATACACTGTGTGCGTTGAATATTTCTTTCAGATTTACCCTTCAATGTTCGAATATTAAAGTATAAATTATTTCGATATGATGCCATTACATCCACTCTTAAATTGCTACCTTAATCTAAGTCTTAAATTTTAATACATGATATTTAAACTTCATATACATTTAAACCTAATCATATCATAGTATTTCTCCCCCTTTTTTTAAATATTTTGTTATTGTTTCGATAGATTTAATAAAAGTTTAATCACATAGGACAGTATCAAGTATTGATTATGACACATTTCAAGGATCCGAAAAACTCGTACTGCATTCCATTCAGAATGTTGTGTGTTTCGTTATATTTTCATTAAAAACTATAAAGATCGTTGTTAAGATCCACTTTCTATAGCCAGACCTGATTACTTCAACTGTAATGTATTTCTAATTTCATAAAAATTTTCGTTTACGATTTACTGCCGAATTATGTCAGTTCGTTGTATATAAAAATTGTGCTATAAAAATTTTGTTGAACGTGTTTTTTTAGTCCGGTTAAAAATTGACCTGCAGTCCTCCCCGACGAGCACGGCAAACAAAGAAACAAGGCAACGTCAATTCCTTACACCGGAGAGTAGTCGTCAGCTAATGTCATTGTCGAGGTTTGTCCAGTTCGTGCATGATTTGAACATCCAAATTGTAAGTTTTTCTTAATTTTTCGCATGTTCAGAATTGAGTTGCGAAGGAGAAGGGGGAAACGTCATCAAAGTATCTGTGAGCTCAGTGCAGTATCGGGAATTATTGCATTAAATCTGAATGCAGTGCACAATGACATTAAGCGCAGTTACGATGAAATATCGGCAGTGCCCACGTCATTAGTTTAACAGAAAAAGTTCCAGAGCAAGATATGGTTGGCATATAATCTCGCCATTAATTTCTTGCAACAAATTAAATCTAGTTTTGGAAGCTGTTTCCAAAAGTTAGAGTAGATGATAGCTATTCAAAAGATGGAACATCATACATCGCATGTGCTGGTGTAAATACCGTTTGAAAGAAGATGACGATAGAACGACAGCAAAGTGATACTTGACCTCAAAACTTGAATCAATTTAATTCTTGGTTGTGGGTATAATGGGGCATCTTCCATATTTCAAATGAAAATATAATTGCCTAATGTAGTTAATATCTAATATTAATGATCACCGTCTGTTGAAATGCAAATATCAAATCATCACATGTCCGATTGAAATTACTGATAACAAAAAAAAACCCCGAAGTTTCTGGCAACGCAACTATACTTTTTTTTGTGATTCACTCTTAGTCAAATAATATTGTACCTAAAGTCAAATATTAAAATAGCAACAAAGTAGCCGTGCAAATATTTATAACTTAGAAAATATAATTTTAATGTTGCATATTCAAGATTCTTCCAGGAAAGAGATATCTGTGAATTATTTTGCTTTTATGCTAAAAAAGAATCCCTACCGATTGAAATTTTTACTAGTCCTTTTTAACTGAAAACAACATAATTAATTAATGTAGAACTATCAAACAGCGTGCTTGAAAATTTAATGCAGCATGTGTCGGTCCGGGTCGTTCTCGCAGATGCAACAGTGCAAACTAGTTTGTTTAGCGAAAAATAATTTCCCGACTGTATTGATGGCTTGGCAAAACAATCGAAACACATTCAGTCAATACGTAAGATGGATTTGATCTATGCCTACTAATATAAATATAATCCATAACCAATAAGAAGTTTGCATTCCATAACATGATTAGCATTCATATCCATTTAACCTGCATAATTTGCTCGCATATTTTTCAAAATATATGACTACAACTATGTGGATTATTTCTTTTTTATCGCTTTGCATCGAACATATACTGAATAATCTTTCACACATATTGAAGCCAATGCCATCATTACATTTGGCTTGATGGGCATAGCAAATTAAATGTCGATGATTTCTGTTTTGTTTTTGTAGCTTCTACCCCCGAGCTAGTCTAGGTACAGATTGATCCAATAAGTGAGAAGAAATTAACGAAAATATCCTTTTGCCTTTAAAGGAATTGAATAAAAAATTTTCATGAATTATGTACATCAAATATACCGATCAAACAGAATAGTGAATTCAGATTTGTGTAACAAGATAAATCCCCATAGCATGTACTCATTAACAGTTAGGATTAGGACCAGTACTTATCTTATTAAGGGGTGTTGAACCTTCATTTTTGCGTCGATTCTGGATCCTCCAACTTACGAATTTAATCCTTGTGGACATATGGCTACAAAAAAAGTCAAATATTGGACCAACGCAGACATTCCTCACGGTACTACTGGGTTTCAAGCAGTTTGTCCCTTTTGTGCGACACCACTAGTTGGTTCCCCTGGATATATTAAATGTTCAAGATAATTTAGATTAAAGCGACTGAAAGCAGAGCAGCTATAAATTTTACGGAGTAGAGTCGCGGAAAAATAAAAAAATTATAGTATTGTGATCATGGTATATATATTGAGGCATACCAAACAGCGGCTAAGAAAAACGTATGCTACAAATTCCTTTCTGAACTTAGTGGACCAACCGTTCAGATGAAATAATTAAAAAGAAAACAATGGATATGGCTATAGTTTTTTTTATGATCGAAAATAGAAGATGAATCTGTACCTTTATAAACCCCTATATAAATTTAGGCTAAATAGAATAAAAGGACTCAAGAACTAAAGTGTTTCCGATTAATTTTAATTTTGTGTCTTATGATTGAGTTTTGAGCATAATCATTCAATGAACAGCAAACATAAATTGATGTGTTTGAAAGCAAGGGCCGCACTGTACTTACTGTTAGGGTTCGGCCACATTGCGATTTTACTGTCATATCCAGCGATTTTTAGACGCAAATACGAACACACTGCGACAAGGTTTCCAAAGGAACTTCAGGCATGCGCAAAACTGAAATGCTCATTTGAAGGTATGTCTTTGCCAGGAACACATGCGTTAACTCATTTGTGCGCTATGCAAGAAACTTCCATGCTTGTCAGCGTCAAATGTCCAAATGATGTGCGCCTGCGCAAGTGTCACAAAAACTACCTTCCAAACTGGTTTTAGGAAAAATCGCGAATTCCTGCGGCTGCCGACCTGAACAAAATTGTCGAAAATTGCAGTGTGCGGGCTTCCATTTAACCATGTGTAACTTGCGACAGAAGTGCGACTATATAGTCGTAATCTGATGCATCCCTTAGTAAACGAACTTTTTTCCTAATTAGTTCTTTGGTTAAAAACGTTTTTTTAGGTTAAATTGATACTTGCATCTTTCTTTTCTCACGCACAACATTTGCATTGAATATTTGTTCGTTTAACTTCAACCTCGAAAGTGGTAAAACAAATTAAGGAAAGATCTTTGTTCCAACTCATAAATTGTTGTTTTTCATCCGAGAAATGAAAACTCGTTGGATTCATAAAGCAATAAGAATTGAAAACAAAATAGAGAAAGGAAATCTTAACGAATTGAGATGAATATTTAGATGCTCTAAATTATATTTTTCAACGTAAAACACCACCACAAAAGTGTTAGTTTGTATTTTTAAGCAATTTCTTCAAAACAATAAAACTGAAATCCTTTTTGTGTAGATACATGTAAAAAAATTAAATAGGTTAAGCCTTTAAATAAAACAAAATTGTAACAAATTGACTAGAGCGTACATATACTTTAGATAAAATGAAATAAGAAACCTCAAATATGAACATGTATATGTTTTGAAAGAGAATAGAAATGATAGGATTTAATTGTCTTTATGTAAATATTTTTTTTTCTTTCCGCCTTTTCAAAAAACAAACCTTGGATAAAATTGTCACATATACTGTTGGTTATAATTAGATAATTTAGATAAAAGTAAACTTATTATAACATTGCTAGTATTGTTATATTCGATGATGATTTTTATTGCATCATATTATTATTAGTTTTCGGTTTTTTGTATGAAGCTTTGAATGGCATTCAAAAGAAAAATAAGAAAAAACTCAACTTTAGACTTGTTTTGTAGTACTAATATCGATTTTTGGCATTTTTTTCTTTACATTTGAACATTGTTTATAAGCAATTAAGAGCAGATAAGACTATTGTACTGTACATTAAAATTGGAAAGGTTGAACAAAATCGTGAATTGCTAAAACTCTAACAACGTCTTTCCTTTCCAGCAAACCCTTCTTTTTCAGCAGGAATGGCAGCGAACGGTGAGTATGCCGTTACGAGGGTAGGGTTCTCGTAATCCGCGGATGGCCAGTTTTGCGTCGCGTTCGGTACGCGGTACCATAATTTGCTTTGCGGTTTTTTAGATTAGATTGTTCCGAGTTCGAGTTAGAGTAGGATATTTTTCGGTACCGCATCGGTGGTATTCGGGAACGCGAAATTAGATACAGTTTTTGTTGTTGGCTGGATGTATGGAAGAAATACGGAATAAAGTAAAGATAGATTTCGTTTCCGTCTGGTTGTATTTTCGACGCGTTATTAAATCGAGCATGTGAACCGTTGACTGAATTCTTGTATTTCGGACTTAGTCTGCTCGCGCAAGACCCGCGACCAAACCCATCTCCGAACTAGCTAGCTAGCCAGCAGCCACCTCGGAGTAGACTAAGAGTGTCCGGACTTGTTGACCTGAAGAGTACAGTCCGTTGTCACATTCCAAGACTTCACGTCTAGAACTGATGAGAGGTCGGTTGAGATTTCCTTTGGAAAATCTCGATGTTCGAGTGTTTTTAAACGAAAATCATTACAGTCCTCTCTAGCTAATCAGTGAAATTTGAATAGTGCAAAGTTAATTTAATAAAGTGATGTATGCTACCACTTTCTCTTGATTCAAATCAATTAAATTGCTTTCCTTATTCACATGATGTACATATATCAAAGTGAATATTGAATCAGATTTTATTCTGAATTTTTGAAATTTTTTCGCTCAATCAATAAATTGCCAAGAGCATGCATAATGAAAATAAGCAATTTAATGGGAATGTAAGCTAAAGCCGAGGTTTGTATTGTAGACTAGCCGAAATCATTAGAAAGTTATATATTTTCATATAGTGAGCCAAAACAAAGGTAGCTGAATCGATGTGGGAAAAATGAAATTTTTCAAAAGTCAAAACATCCACGACAACCATATACGAGACTATAGCCTCTCTATAATCTTATACCTCTATGGTATGCAGAAAACACATAAAAAATAAATAATACAAATATAATCAGGTTGTGATGATGAATTCAGACCCCCTAAATTAAGCTTTCGAATTATAAGGAGTTTAAGAATCAATAAAGAAACACTACAAACAAAACAAACAAATATAATCATTACTCTTGGCAAGTAACTGAAATATTTATTTGAAATTGAGTTTCATTTTCATTGGTTTTTCCTGTTTTTATTTTGCTAATGTTTAGATCTATTTAAAAATTATTTTGATTTTTGATTGATTCAAATGCTTCGACTTGTGTTTTTCCCCTAATACGACAATAAAAAGTCTACACTCGCTAGCACAATTCGGACAATCTGCTATAACTCTCCTAATTGCATCGGTGTCGGTAGTGCAGTTCTTTAGCAGATGTCGCATCAAATAGAATAGTGTACATTCGTGAAAAAGAAATCAGAGTGCGAGGTCGGAAGATTCTTCGGCGGCGGTTTCGCGAATAGTTGTGAAATTTTCACGACCGAACGATTTGTTTATCCGGCTAAAATGGTGTAGTGCATAAGAGCATAGTGAAAATGGCAGTTTTAGCGCAACGAGCGCACCAAATGAACGGTGGCCAGTGTCAGTTGACGCGATCACTCGAACGCATTTTGGAGGAGGCTCATTTCAGTGGCGAGTTGAAATTGAGCAATCGAAAACTGAAGGATTTTCCCAAGTCGGCGACAAAGTACAATTTGTCGGACACAGTGATTGCAGGTTTGTTTATTGTTTTGTTTGCTGCGATTGTTTGGCTCGCGGCCCGACGCGTTAATGGCCGTAGTACGGTAAATAGCACAGATCGGTTTTCGGTTCTGGCTGCGGCCGAATTCGTCGAATTTGACAGAAGAAATGAATGTACATGGCGAATATAGCCCACTAATGGGCGAAGCGCTCGGGGCCAGGAAATGGGTGTGCCGCATCCATTTCATTAAAAATTCACCTTCCCAGAGCCGCAAAGTCGAGTGGCTTCTTTTCGCTGGCTTTTACGATATATGCTGACGAAGCTGATTTTTTCACTATCTCAAGAAATCTGCAGTGGCACATAGCAAGGGCCGTGGCCTTTGAGTTCCCTGAAATCGATATTCGATTGTGAAGAGATTGTAGGCAGGAGGGTGGGCGAGCATCGACCCATAGTTTGAGTTGTGCAGTGCCGGAGGGGTAGGAATTGGTGCCGGGTCTTGGCCGATTCGATGCCACCCCATTTGTGTGGACATCGTTGGTTGCTCGTTCCGGCGAGGGTGTAGGAGGAGGAAGCTTGGCATGACTCCGAGTTCCGTGCGAAAAGCCGCATGTGATGCTCATAGGATCGGCAAGGAATGCAAGGGGTCCGGCAGGCACTCCCAAGGAGGCCGTACACTATTTTCTACACCTGAGCGAGCATGATTTTGTTTTCCTTCTTTCCAACCATTCCCAGTTTTTATGGCTCAATATTTTAAATGCATTCGCGTGTGTCGGAACTAGGACGCGGTCGTATATCCTTCTGCCAAGCCTGAGAGTGACGGGCCCTAATCCTTGGACTGTGCAGTAAATTTTGTCTTTCACAGCCAATTGGTGCGCGGTTACCTGGAAATATGTCCACCATCTCTTACCGCGGTCGGCTGCGTTCTTGGTCGGAAACGGAATTTGATTATAAGACCGGACAAAGGCGGCTGGCATGAAATGTTGAGCGGAAACACAGTGTCGATTCCGTCCGAGCTGTCTCAGTCAGTCGCTAAGTCAGTGCCTGGTTCGAGTTGGAATGGGTTTGGAATACTGATTGGATTATTATTGCGTGCTTGAGCGCAAGAAGTCGTCGACGTTCAAGGCAGTTTATGCACTGTTTACGTTTCTTTGTAAATACACAATGAAGTGGTTGTCTTGCAGCTCAAGTGTCAGTTATGCATCTCAACGCAGTGCATAATATGGCTGAGCCCTTCCGATTGCCAACATGACTATCAACATGAGCTGCAGCGCTAACGACATCGTTATGAAAATGAAAGGTGCAACCGCACAGCTTTCGCAATCATCTGAATCCAAAGCAGCAGCGTTTCAGATAACATACAGGCATAATTAGACCAAGGAACGAACGCAATCTGGCAGCTGGTGGAAATGCAAACATATGTCATGTATGTTTTTGAGTTTACCAGTATGCAGCGCGAGGTAAATGGGACTCTATTTAAAGTTCAGTCGACGAAGCATTCGAGCGAATATTGACGCTATATATAGACCAGATTGAAGTTCTGTTCGTGCAAGAGTAGGCTGTGAAGCTTGTTCGCGTTGGAATGTAAACAGAGCTCCCAAACGTGATGTTCGCCCCATTCGACACCCGCTCGCAAATCCTACATTGTTTTGACATGGATCAAGCGCACACTTCCGCTGAAAGCACTGCCAAGCATTCACACTAGTGCTATTCTAAACATTCTTACATTAACGTTTTCATGCAGATTCGCACAAAAGATCGCGTCTTTAAAATCACTCCATTATCCTGCCAATAATGGGCATAAGTGTGTTTCTTGCAATTCACTAACGCGTTGCCTGGGCGTCCCATTTTTGCTTTGTCTGCGCGCGGTTTATGTAATATTCATCATAAATGTATGCTGGCGCACTCATTACACCGTTCATCTACGCAAATTATTTGCTATGAATGAGTGAATATGCGATTGAAAGGGGAATGCTCGGTACGTGTGCCTAAAAGCATTAAGTGATGTAAACAATTATGATGAAAGATTCAGAGATCAAATGTATCTTATTACAAGCAGGGTGGGTTAAGATACTGGGCTCAAAACGTGTATTTTAGAAAGTAGATATCTTGATTAAGATAGCGGTATTTAACAGATGAATTATTGAAATGTATATTTAATGTTTCTGGTAGTTCGATTCGAGCGAGAAAGTGCAGTAATTAGGTTTAGCGCCAGCATAAAATGCCACATTTGGCGTTTTAAATGGTCCAAATTAATCTTTAGTTCGGTTAAATTGAGTTTCGACTGAGAGTTTTTTATTCATGGCTTATTTGCGACCTGAATGTTAAAGCATTTGGCGATAGAGCAGATGGAAACCAGAGAGTTGTTCATGCTGAACGTGTTTTGGCTAGATCCGTAAATTGTGACTTGAATAAAAACAAGCAATAAACTTTTTAGTGTTAAAAGCAATAAATATGTTTTTTCAATGCCAATTTCTGTTTTGGTGTGCAGTCATTTGCAATTTTTATAATCAAAGAGACGAAAATTATATGTGACGGCGAGAGTGACGATTGCGAAAACGATTGCATAACAAGTTGGGTAGACAGAAGTACACTCCTGTCAGAAGAGTTTTGTACTCAACCTATGATATGGAAACGCCTACAAGAAAAACTTCATTGTGTAAAGGACTGCAGCGGTGGTCTGCTGCGTCAGCGAGCGGATCTAGTGCTACGCTGGAAAAGGCCTTGTCTGGGGACGCGTAAGTGCGCTGGCAAACTAGCTTTGCGGTGTCGTGGGGCGAGTTATTTTCCCACAACGCAAGGGCCCACTACAAATTATTTTCGCACCTACGAATTAAAGGGTGACCAGTGTCGAAACCAAACCGATTGGATGGTGAAAAGGTGTCAATGGCCGAAGTAACCAACCGAAAGGGATTACGAGGAAACGCGACGACGAATAACCGTTTAACCGCGCACGAGACGTAAGGTGAATAAGGATGGGGCATCCCCACGCACCCCTCCAAAGCAGATCTAAAATCTGAAACCAGCTTGATGCCTTGGCCCATATCGGGTGTGGAAGGCCAAGATCCCGGCGAGAGCCCCGATGGCTAACTCATGGGCCGAGGGGTCAGCCAACGTGGCGGGCTCCATACATGTTTGGGGTGCTAACGAAAATACTGAATCTTCAAGTTTTATCTAAACATTTTTATTCGAATCCATTCATTACTTAACGTTAATTGAGTTAAAGATCCAATCTTTTAATCTTATTTGATAAACACAAAAATAGGGTCGGAAGAAAACAAGTGCGAAATAGAAAGATTCGAGAGGCATAGATTCCAAAGAAAAATTGAACGAAATTACTAGTATTGGTAACAAAATCAGCAAAAAACATAGGTCCGAGATATAAAACTAGAGCAATCTGATAGATTTAAGGTGGGAGTAGATTTCTCTGTTATCTTTTATAGTAATATTTTTTTATTATTATAATCATTATCTACTACATTTATTTTATCATACGCCCCCTTATTTTTGTTTTTTTTTTGCTAATAAACCGTCTTTGCAAAATCACACACTGCATCAATCAGCTATAATAGCGAAAATTGAAAATATTGAAGAGAATTGAAAATTAGAAGAGAAATTAGAACAGCAGCACTATATGCAACGCGTTTATCCAAATCAAAGCGAAGCAGAACAACTTGGAATTTCAAATTTCAAATATCGGGTTTCAAAAATTCAAATATCAGAAAGAACTCCAAATCAGACCTCAGAAATCATTAAGCGAATTTATAAATTAGGTACGTATTGGTCAAAGGACGAATGGAATGGAAGACTCATGAAGTTGGACACGGCAAACTCTACAGTTCCTACAGATCGTTCAGTACTGAAAGATACAACATTTATTTCCTAAAGAAACACGTCACTGGAATCCTAAATTATTTGGAATGCAAGCTAATGCTCGCGGGATGCAGAGTTGAGTAGGGTGACCAGATGACATCACTGAAAATATAGAACATTTTGTTCTCTAAAAAAAAAAAAAAAAAAAAAAAAAAAAAAAAAAAAAAAAAAGTCGAGAAAAATGGAAATGAAGTATTTTCAAAGTGAAGGGTACAAATAATAAGCCTAATAAATTGTTTCGTTATTTTATTGTGATCCGATCGCAGGTATCGTCGTAACACACATTCGACATTTAAGGCTTTCTAATTCGAATGTTAGATCGTTAGTTATTCACAAAAATCGAAAAAAGTACTGCACAGTTATAGAAAAAGATGACAGTTTGCGAATATGAAAAAGTCAGTATTTTCGCGAGTCACCAATTTGTCTGAGAAGTTTGGAATTTTCTGGTCGCAACAAATACTTGTAAAACTCGGATCAAGAAAATTGTTTGAAATTGAACTTCACGGACACAATATCTCGCACAGTTTTGACGCTGAGTCTATTCCTTTCTTTTGTCCATTGAGCCTCTATCAAAAAAAAAATTCTTTCACAGTTCGCATTGTGACCTGGTATTAAGAAAAAAAATGATGCGATCCTCAAAATTTCAGTAAAACAGTCAGTGCATGAATTCGACGCGAAGAATTCACAGATTTTATCATTAGAATTTTTTCTAAAAAATTCGAGATCGGCAGTAGACTGTTTTTTCTCTATGAACCTGATCAAGTTCATGGTTTGATCGAAAATTTTAGTATCATCAATCTGAACTCCTTTTCCCGCCAGATAGTCAACGGTGTCCTCAATGCATTCGTAGGTCAATAGGCATTCCATTTTGAAATCCAGCCATTGGAAAATCTGGAATGATACTTGGATGAGCTATACTATATTATACCTAAATTTCAAAATCATATCTTCCAACATGCATAAGTTCATGAAATCAATAGTGAATTTACCCGAAATTCTGACAGAGATGCAGTCCATTTCAACAAATAATTCTCAGCTTCTTCGTAGACAGTCATCGTATTTTGAATGAAGTCATCGCATTCCCTATCTTTCCCTTCGGCTCTCAGGTCCGACAGAGTTTTTCTGACAGGAATTGGAAGAAATTTGTGTACAATTCTGTCACGCATCGATTGAGCCACATCATCAACAATATTGAGAATCTCAACGACACTGTTATTTTCTTGCTCCAATTTTCTAATTTTGTCGTGGAAAACGGACATCAAGGAATGTACGAAAAAAAGATAACATTTCGCGAAATCATGACGAAAAAAGTTCTCAAGCATCTTCGGGGGTTTTTCTTCAGACAAGAAATACGATTTCAGTGACGGGAACATAGACAATAATCGTTCGACAACTGGCAAAAGACTCAGCCACCGAGTTTTGCTGTGATAAAGAAGATCTCTATATGCTTTGTTGACGAAATCACAAAAATCTTTGAGTGTCTCAGTCCGAACAGTGTAAATCGAGAAAAATTGATAAATCTTGAAGGCAAGCGAATCGATATCGAACAATCCATATCGACTTAAGCCATGCTGGGCCGAATTGTGAAGGATGTGCGCTGAGCAGTCGATACCCAGGATATTAGGATTGATATCCTTCTTTATGATGGCGTGGATGTTGTTGCTGCCTCCACGATTGAGACCACCAAAATTAGAATTCGTGTTGTCAGCAGTGTAGCATGTCAGTTTTGGTTTGATAACATGGCCATCAGCAACACTTTCGAGAGCTTTTGCGACAGTGTCCGCTTTTTCGTTTGTCGTTTCGATGAGGTCCAACATTCGAACTTGGATTCCTTTTTGGGTGTAATCGAAAAATTAGGCAACGATTGGAAACAACTTTATATGGCCGTGGTTGCTTGCGTCCGTAGATATACTGACATATAAAGCTCTCGCCAGTTGATTATCGACGTTTTCAATCACGTGAGGTGCAACCACATTGCACAAAATGGCCTCAGTTTTGGTTCGGGCACATGTCACTTTTTGCGCGATTTCCGAATCCCCGAAAATTTCACGAAGCAAAACCGATGTGCAGTCTTGGGAACGGAAGGATTGATGATGCACGGTGACATGAAATGCGAGGGCTCCATCGCATGCATGTATTTTCTCTTCTAAACGGGTGAATCGAGGTATCATGAAATTGGCTGCCGATCTTGTCGTTGAATTCTGTTGGACATTTTCCTTATGCTTTTTGGTATTGAGATGTTGGTCCAACTGAGTCGTCCCTGACAATCGCAAAAAAATTCTGTTGTGGACTACGAACCCATTATATTTCAATATGAAAAGTATCGGATCTGAGAGGCATTAGTTAGAAACTTTTAATTTTTATTTAACAAAGACCAAAGTCCAAAACCGAAAAACAAAGAAAAAGAGAAGCAGTAGGTTCCATACGCATCAGAAAAAAGAAGAAAAAAGAAAATAAGTTACCACTTACCACTGTTAGCAACAGAAACATTCTTTCTACAAACAACACACTCTGCAACTGTATCGTTGTCGGTCTTACGGTAGCAGGAGTATTTTCCTTCTTGTTTTCCTAATAAATCAGGAACGTGACATTTTCGTCGCGACATTCTGAATGTTTTTGCCGGAACGTAAGCAAAACAAACGCCCTTCTCACTGACACAGAGTTGCACGGACAGTACACGCACTTACACCCACACGCGCGCGAGCCATGAAGAGACAAGGCTTGTGAATTGTGACTTGTGATCCGGCATTCGCTGACCAAGTTGCGTACGCTTACGTCGACTGAAACGCGCCAATTTCAAATCGTTTGCATCAGTAAATACGTCCTCCAGAATTGCTGACTTTTCTTAGTTTGTAGATAATGATAAAAAACGTGGAAAAAAATGTTGTATTTCGCAGAAATTTTCGGGAAATTGCGGCATTTCGTACGTGGTCAAAAATATAGTACATTCGTGTTATTTTAAAAATAAAATAGTACACTAGTACATCGAGCTGAAATATAGTACCTGTACTATTAAAATAGTACGTCTGGTCACCCTAGAGTTGAGGCGCTACGATATAGGAATAAGAAAAGGCGTTCGTTCAAGGCTTTTATTCTGAATAGATAAGCCTAGCTGTTTCCTAATCATCAGTCCGAAAGCGGTAGCGTCTTTTGGAATCACGGATGTTCAAAAAGTGGAAATCTAGAAAGGAAGTATGTAGTTCAACTAACACCCTATTAACTACTAACAAATGCATTCCCATATCAGCCCCTACACCTCCCGCCACCATATCTGTTGAAGAAGTCATTGATCTAATAGAACACTCAGATGATTCTGTTATTAAATTCATTGACTTGTCTCAAGCTTTAATCAACTCATTGGCCGCAAATCGTCATGATTTCCGACATAGAAGTAACTCCGTGTGCATCAACAAAACCTTTGACTTCTACATCTCTATACTATAATTTCGAACGTTTCCAGAACCAAATACCATTGTCTTCGGGCTCAATAGAGTTATCAAGGTCATCGCCTTCTCATAGCCAAAACCGATCGTTTCTAGATCCACCTTTACCACCAACAGTAAAGGCTACAATCAACTCAAATCGTGATCTTGAAAAGAGGTATCCCATTTCTAGGCTTAGAGATCATAAAATTTATTTATGAGTGCATCCGTCTTTATCTATCTTATCTGCATAAAGCCCCTGATACAACCTGCATTGATGGGACGAGCCTTAAAGTTATAATTCAAAGAGAAGGCCTTCCAATTGATCTCGATGCCTTCGGGCTGTCTATTTTCGCTACCATGAAAAACTAGGGGTTACATCAGAACAAGCCATAAAAGACCTGGAAACATGCTTCACACATTAGCTCAAACTATATCAATTCCCTACAAAGGACAAGAAAACAACACCACAAATTTTTTCTTCCCCAATAGAATCTCCGTTCAGCTTAATTTTTTTTACCATAACTGTGGCAGTTCGCAGTAAGTTAAATCTACTCTTTCTTGCCACAAAATCTTGTCAGTTTAATGTCCTCACCCTTACGGAAACATGATTAAACGAATCTCACAAAAATGAAGAAATTTTAGATAGTAATTGGAGCATCTTTAGAGACGATAGACATTATCGCAGTACTGGACAGGCACGAGGAGGTGGCGTTTTGGTCGCTGTACACAATTCTTTTTCTAGTGAGGTTGTATTCACTGCGTCGAATAATCTATTACTACATAAATTGGTTCAAATTAAGTTAGATAAATTTTCGCTCTACCTTGGTGTTTTCTATATTCTTCCTAATTCAAGTGAAGCTGTCTATAATGAAATCTGCGAAATTATAGCCGAATTTATGGAAAATCTTGATGGAAGATGACAGAATAATTTTTACCGTAGACTTTAATCGACCAAATTTAAATTTTATAGTCGACAATGAAGACAATCTTCTTCTCCCTGTGAATCTTCTCGATTGTAGAGATTTCAATTTAATGAGTATTTTTTATGACAATGATTTGCGGCAAATTGCTCCAGTATCTAACCAAAACGGTAATTGATTAGACCTGATTTTTATTAATTCATGTGATGAGTGGTTATTCAACTGTTGACAACGAGCACCTTTTTCGTAACACACTGCATCACTCCGCTTTTTCAATTGAATTTTCCACTCCTGATAAAATCAATTCTATTTCATACAATGCCACAATTGTATTTGACTTTCAAAATGATGATTTCTATAGCATTAACAATTTTCTGTCCACAATCAACTGGACTGGTAATCTTTCAATGCTAGACATAGACAGTGCTCTATCTACTTTTTACCAAATAATTCTTGACACTATTAAAAGATTTGTACCTACAATTAAAAAAAAGATGAGCTTTCCGAAGCCTGGCTAGATAATGACCTCAGGCCCTTACAAAATCAAAGAAATAAACTGTACAAAATTTTAAAAAGGAACAAAAATACAAGTAACGAAATCAATAGCAAATATGAACTTGCCAGTGAATTCAAGATTAAATATCGAGAAGCGTATGACTCGTACGTTAATGCTGTTGGTCAAAATATTATTCGCGCCCCTAAAAAGTTCTTTGATTTCGGATACATCAAACGTAAAGCCCATGGTTTTCTATCCACAATGACCTACAAAAGTTCCACTTCAACTTCTTCAGATTAAATCTGTTAAGTTTTTTCTGATCATTTTCAGGAAGTTTACCACGATCCCCTAGCTTCACCAAATTTAGGGTCTACTATAACATCTCCAATACATAAGAAAGGTGACGAAAAATCTGTTACTAATTACAGGGGAATTGCTATACTATCTACCATTCATAAACATTTCGAGCCAATAATATGCAGAAAAATTTTTTCTATCGTTGAGCCTTATCTTAGTGAAGAACAACATGGTTTTCGAAAAAATGGGTCCACTACTACCAACCTCATGGTTATGACATCAGACATTATATCTGGTCTGAAAAAAGGTTACTAGATTGACGCTCTTTACATCGATTTTAGCAAAGCCTTTGATCATGTGAAACATGAAGTTCTGATAAAGAAACTCCACATATTTAGTATCACCCGGTCACTCCATAGTTGGATTCAGCCCTAACTGCTGCGTCGCACACAGTTTGTCAAATTTGAAGGATGTTTATCCAGAGAAATTCATGTTCTCTCTCGGGTTCCTCCAGGTAGCCATCTTGGCCCGTTGCGTTTCTATATTTTTATTTCTGAGCTTTGAGTAGCATTACCTAATATATCACATCTTTTTTACGCCGACGATCTCAAGCTGTATTATGTAGTTCAGCCTGAAACCGACACATAGTTTCTTCAGGACATATTGAATAATTTATTTCAGTGGTATAGTGACAACCAACTCTCCCTGAATTTGTACAAATGCCAGATAATCAACTTTACTCCTCTACGAATACCACATTAATTATTCCCCTCTGAGTAGGATCGAGAGAGTTGTCGATCTTGGCGTAGTCTTGGATGCAAAGCTCCGATTCAACCTTCAATACGATGAAGTCCTTTCCAGTGCGTATAAACTACTGGGGTTTATCAAAAGAAGGGCCAAAGAATTCAGGAATATTTGGGCAACAAAATCTTTATACATATCTCTACTACTTGAATATGCCTGCCTGATCTGGAAACCTGTTTTTAATATTCACAGCAATAGGTTGGAGTCAGTGCAGAAGCAGTTTGTACTCTTTGCTTTGAGGTCTCTCTACAACCCCAATCTTTTTACTAATCGACCACCTTATGAAGACCGTCTTCAGTTGTTAAATTTGACTAGCCTCTCTTCAAGGAGATTCGCATTGTCAGCACGTCTGGCTTTCGATGTCTTAAAGGGCAATATTAAGGTAAACATTATCTGTGATAGAATACGCTTGAATGAACTTGCTAGAAGCACAAAACACTTACCATGCTTGTCATTAGCAGACACTACGATTATACCATTTACGGAGATAATGAGCCAATCAACAGATACTGTAGGTACTTTAACATGTATAGTGATAATTACTTCCCATATACTTCCAAGGTCCTATTTAAACCTAAAATATTAAATTGCCTTTTCCCGTCAAATATTTGAACACTGTAAAATTTATGTCGTCGTGATGACACCGGCAATATCGTCGCTGATGAAACCAAGATGAAGGAAAGATGGACATCATATTTTAAGAACCTCCTTAATCCTCCGCACAGCTCCAGAACATCGGAGCCTATAGGTATCTGCAGAGAGCTTCCATTGGCCCCACCAACTCTGGATCAAGTTTGTTCCATCACCAAAGCCCAAAAAAATAATAAAGCACCGGGCATAGATGAGACTCCAGCTATTCACAAAGTCATCCAGCACATTTGGCAACAAGAACACATGCCGAAAGAGTGGAGCCAATCATTTATATTCCCTATCCACAAAAAAGGTGACAAGCTACAGTGCGAAAATTATAGAGGTCTATCACTACTTCGTACGGCGTACAAAATATTTTCAAAGATCTTAGAAATAAAATTGGATCATACGCCAACAGTATTATTGTGGAGTATCAAGGTGGTTTTAGAACAGGTAGATAGACAATAGACCAATTGTTTACAGTTAAGCAGGTACTTGAAAAATGCTGGGAGTTCAACATAGACGTACACCAAATTTTAATTTACTTTAAGCAAGCATGCGACAGTATTGATCTTAATGTTCTGTACCAAATAATGCTTTGCTTTGGCATCCCAGCCAAATTATTCTGTCTTACTAAAATGACAATGACGTGGACGACCTCCCAAGTACGCATCTATAACCAACTCACCGATTCCCTTGACACAAAAATCGGACTAAAGCAGGGAGATGGGCTGGCCCCATTGCTATTCAATTTGGCTTTGGAGTACGTCACAAGGAAGCTACTTGTCGATACACGAAGTACATTACTATACAAGTCGAGCCAAGTAGTAGCCTATGCGGACGACATCAATATTTTGTCACGGTCATTAAAACTAGTAGGGCTACAAATCAATGAGAATAAATCAAAGCTCTTGACGCAGTCGAGGAAGAATACCTCAAGCGCACAAAATATCACACTTGGCGAATACAGTATCGAAAATGTGAGAGAATTTGTGTATTAAGGCGCCAAAATAACGAGAACCAGTAATGAAAGAGACGAAATACGCCGAAGAATACAGCTCGCAAACAAAATATTTTATTCAGTTTTGACGATCTCGAACACTAGCTGCATACAAAGGAAAACAAAGCCCCAAGTATACAAATTTGTGATAAGACCTGTGTTATGCTATGGGTGTAAAACATGGACCCAAGCATCCACAAATACATTGAACGCCTTTGAGCAACGGGTCCTGATGCGAATAATCGGAGCGAAGCTAGATGGGGACCAATCGCGAATTCGATACAACCATGAGCTGTATGAAATTTTTGACGAACCGGAGGTCTCAACGATTGTCACATTGCGGAAGCTGCGATAGACTGGACACGAATCGTATGGACCATAGTATACTCACATAGTACCCACACTCAATCTAGCCTCCGGAAAAATCCGAACACAAGCCGAAGAGCGACCATAAATTTTCGGTAGCAGGTAAGTAGGTAACATAAATGCTGAAGCGAGAATTGGCTCGAATATAAACATGTGCTTCGATGAGAGATTTCAGGATTACCAGATCTCAAAAAATCAATAAGTTTGCAGAAAAACAAATTGGTTCGATGCAATCTTTTAGTTTTTTGTTAGGACCTGGCAATACTCCCATGCTCTGAAATACGTAAAAGAACACGTGCGTCGGAAATTTTATTTGTTTTTTTTTTTTTTGAACACGACAGGCCTCGGCTCAGCTGACTGGGCCCTGGGAAAATTCAGAAAGTGGGCAACCCAGGGTAAATGGAAGGTGTGGGTACTATGTGAATGTACTATGGTATGGACGAACAACGGATACCCAAGAAGGCATTCGTTGGGAGAACTGAAGGCCGGAGGCCAGTGGGGAAACTGAGCTGGTCTGACTCGGTTGCCGAAGGCAGTTAATCATGCTCGGATTTCAAAATTGGAGGACGCGGTCAATGGACCGAGACAGTCGGAGACGCTATTTGCAGGAAGCGAAGGCCCGACAGGGGCTGCTACGAAGAAGAAAAAAATTAATTAATGTTGTTAAATTAATTGTATTATAAAGTTTTGTTATAGTTAATATGCCTAGATTTGGCGAATGAATAAATACAATAGAAACAAATATTTTGTACAATAATATTATTTTTATTTTGTTTATTTTACTTCATCACGTTTCTCCATTAATTTATTGTTTGTAATTCAAATGATGACAATAATCTTTGAAGAAGCGAATATCATTTTCAGAAATATAAATTCTCATGCAAAAAGATTTTTATTCATACAATAAGCAAGAAAAAAGGGTACTAACCCACTCTTTCGTCGAGCGTTCGTTGCTGGGGGGTGTAAGATTGCCTGAAACCTTGCAAAAATTTGTTCTAATAAATTACACTAACATCTATTCTTACGTTAAATCACACGACGATCACAATAGTTAAAAAGGTTTTCTTTTAATAAATCAATAACATGCTAAAATTAATTGAAATTTATTTTTAAATGTTTTCTTTCTATCGGTAGTGAACATTCGCGTTCATATTGTATACGAGTACTCGTATTAAGGTATAATATATATCCTAAGTGTGTATAAAATAATATAAAGCATTTAGCTATCAAACTGTAAACACATGTAGACTTCTTTGGATATCACAACCGTATGGACTTCAAACGTAGCAATGCTTGCGGCTAATTATTCTACTGTTTCATATTCAATCAATAAATTGCTTATTTCACTTTCAAAACGACGAATCGATATGGGGAGCAAGGTCGAAGTAGCTTTAGTTTTGCACGAAACAGCACATTTTATCCCTTTGATTGCGTTTACTATCCGAACTAAAATTCGGTTTTTCATGGAAAAAATTTTCTTTCTTGTTTGCTCAATCACTTTTCCGCTTTTTTCTCTAGTATTATAAATTAACTTTATTAATTTTCACTCTGAAATTATATCGCGTGTGTTCACATGGAATACAAGATCTCCACCATCTCCTCATAGCGCTCAGCTTGATCCGCTAATTTCGCCTTATACACGCTATTTTCCGTTCAGTCATTTCGGATGTTTTGCGATTTTCTACTCGAAAAAACAGACTAGCACCCAAATTCCGCCTACAAAAGGAATGTACTAAACGCCTACCAGTAGAACACCGCCTCGACAAAACTCATCAATCTGGCCCTACCGCTTTCTCTGACTGTCGCCGTTCATGGCCAACTTGCAACTCCTTTCGTCGACGAGACAAACAACTCACATCTGTTCTCGCTGGATCGGGATCTTACTAACACAAATAATATAACAAATATGACATGCCTTTAATAATCTAATAGCAACACTTTCATTTATCAATTATGTGATTCGGCGATTAAAAGATTCCGTAAACTTTTAACCCATCTGTAGTAAACTTTTGGTTGAATTGTTTTGGACGTATCGCTCAATTTTCTTAAATTTCCTTCGAATTCATTGCTTTTATTATTCAAATTCAAAAGTTTTATCATACCCAAATTATTCGGTACATTAATTAAACAAAACTTCGGTAATGTTGTGAATAAATAAATACAAATATTCGTGTCTGATTCAAATGTTATTCGATGTATAGTATGTTATAGTGGCTTCGAAAATATCCAATTTGTTCCATTTTGAGTAGTCTCTTATATTCATGATTTGAATGTATTTATACAGGCACTCTCATCAATAAACTGCACCCGAAATAGTACTAACTTTCGGAATGTTACGAAATAGAGTCTCGTATATGCCATGATGTGCGAGTATATTAAGCTCAGTCAGAACTATTTTAGGAGTTTTATTAAGAATTAAATTGATGAATCAAAACCCGATTTTTTTGTAGGAAGGCTGGTAAAACTCTTCCAGTCATACACTAAATGACAAAACGTATGTACAAATGTCCTTAGACAAATTATGATTTTTCCAATAAACCTGGAAAACATAAAAACCATGAATGCTACCTAAATTCTTTTTCCAACAACTCTCAGTTAGCGTTCCTTGTAACAATCAAATATCAGTTTCAATAGTTGCTCATCAACCATTAAGATTTCCTCTACATGTTTTTCAATTAATATATAAATATTTTTCAGAATAACTTGTTTCTGCTTTGAAAATTGTTATCAGGCGCAGATTGTTCACAAAGTAAGAGAACAAATTTGAATCGAAGCTGTCGTGTGTTTCCTTTTATTTCATTAAATAGGTATTCAGATTGTTGGATCAAGTCAAAAATTTGTATTAGTTTTATATCAAGATCTTGGCGAAATGAACCTCCCAGCAAGGATCTGCTGCTAGCTTCTATCGTGTCTTCCCATCGAGTCCTGGGTCTTCCCGCTGGACGTCTATCTTGTGCTCTACCCTTTAATGTTCGTTTTGGTAGCCAGTTTTCTTCCATTCTTTCTACATGGCTCACCCATTGCAATTTGCGTAACTTTCCGCAAGTGGATACAGGTGGATCGTCAAATAATTCATACAACTTATCTTTGTAACGTAGTCTCCACTCTGTTTCTTGCTTCACTGGGCCGAAGATTTTCCGGATCACTTTACATTCAAATACGTCAATTGCTTTTTCGGATTCGCTCATCAGGGTCCATACTTCACTTTCATCTAACAGCACAAATTTAACTTGGTATTTATAAATACGTAGCTTATTTTGCCTGTGCACAATTCTGGACCATAGAATGAGAACTACGGAATAATAGGCTTTATTTGTCGCATTTATGCGGCGTCCAATCTCGTCCTTTTCGGTGTCTCTTCTATTCAGGTTGGCACCAAGATAAATAAAATCATCCACACTTTCAAGGTTATATTCGCCTATGGTCAGGTTTTGTCGAACTAGAGATTTCTTCCTCGTTTGAGTCAAGAATTTAGATTTAGTTTCATAACTCGTAGGCCAATTCGGTTTGTTTCAGATTCTAGGCTCAGAATTGCTCCTTTGGTATCTGCGATTGTGTGGACTTGAACATAAGTGTAACCGAGGTTTCGGCACATGTCTTCCTGATGACGTGTTCCAGCACAATATTAAAGAGTATTGGAGCAAGCCCATCCCCTTGTTTTAAGGCTGATTCCATTATAAAGCTGTCCGTTAGTTCACCGTTTACCTTGAACTGGGACTCTGTGTTTAACATCGTGGCCTTGACCATGCGGACTAGTTTTGTTGGGACGCCCAAGCAAAACAGTATTTGGTACAGCGCATTTCTTTCGATACTGTCGTATGCTTGCTTAAAGTCTACCAACAATTTGTGCATATCGATATGATATTCCCAGCACTTTTCGAACATGCTTTACTGAGAATATTTGGTCTATTGTAGATCGTCCACTTTGAAACCTTCCCTGATACTCTCCTATAATACTTTCATAGTAGACGTACACAGTAGAGCGATGTCTCTATAATTTTCACATCTTATCTTATCCCCCTTTTTGTATCCAAGACATATACTTTTTCGCGTCTTCTGGTAAGTGCTTCTCTGACTACATTCTGCATAATAGTCGATGCAGAAGGGCTTTGGAGCAGTTGTGCTGGTATTTCATCTATTCCAGGAGTCTTATTTTTTCAGAAGTCATGTTCTGCTGCCTGTCTCTGGTTGGTGGTGAAACTGGAACCACTTGCTCTGCTTCAGTTGTTGGGGATGCTGTGAATAGCTTCAGCAAATATTGCAGCCATCTGTTTTTAATTTCGACTGTGTCGCCTATGATTGCTCCTTGTGCACTTTTGCAAAAACTTGTTTTTGTACTGAAGCCATCTCTAAGTTGTTCAATAGAAGCATACGCCGATCTGACTTAATGTAGGGCCATGTTTTCGTTGATCTGTTGGATTAGTCGTTTCTTCCTTCGTCTGTCGATGGTCAGTCGTTTTTTCTTTCGTCACATTTCTTAGGGTTTTGTAAAATAATTGTACAAAACCCTACTAAAATCGCGACCTGTCTGTCCGTCTGCCCGTCCGTCTGCCCGTCCGTCCGAGTTTCACTGCAGTTTTGCTCGCAAACAAATTCAAGAAGGTGTTTAAGGGGGGTCTCCCAATATAGGGGAGTGGCCTAGGAAAAAAAAACTCATCATAGGTACCCGATATGGGTATCAAATGAAAGGTCTTGATGAAAGTTTTTCCAAACAGGTCTTAAACTGACACTTGTTGTTTCTAGGGCGCACAGGGAGGGGAATCACGATTTGCGGGAAGAGTGTGGAGCTTACTGCGAGGCCTCTACTAGTAGCAAAGTCTATCGGCAGTTGCCCGTTGTCGCTGGTCCCTGCATGAAGGCTGTGCCCTCTGGTTGGTTTTCTATGCGTTATTTCTCGGCCGAGTTTCGCATTGAAGTTACCCAGAACAATTTTAATGTCGTTTGACGGCATTGCATCGACAGAAAATTCCAGGATGTTGTATCTGCGGTCGCCTTCCATTTAATCTACCTATCATTTCCTTGGCATTTCTGCTGGATGCCTCCCTTATTGTTTGCGCTTTATCTTGAGTATTAGAAGCTCTCCCATCCTTCCTTAATGGCCAGAACTTTCAATTTGCGTAGCTCACGATTACGGATACAAATGGCTCATCATGCATATCATATAACCCATAACTCGCCATTGTAACGAGGTCTCCACACTATTGATTTGACTGGTTCAGCTGGGTTTTCCTTAGCAATTTGCGTTAGACGTTTTCTCGCCTGCGAGATGTTTCAAAGGACATCTTTGTATAAATGGATTGCATTATTTTGACTTTCTGGAAGAATTTGACCCCATATTTTTAGTGGTCAGAATCATACTCCGCGGCATGGAGTGAGCAGGTATTGACAGCATTGATGGTACCTCGTTTTTTTATGAGAACCTGGTCGATTCTATTGCATGTGATCATTAGGAGATGCTCACGAGATCTTGTGCATATTTCGATGCGGGGAACAGGTGGAGCTTGTAATGAGGCGGCTTCTGCTGGTAGTGAAATCCCTTAAGTGTTATCCATTCTTATTTGCCTCTTGTTGTGTGATCCAGTTTTTCTTTTATGAGCCTCATCTCGGCTGCAGGTTTTAGAGCCTAGTTCCTTTTGCGTCGGTTTAACGAACAAAAATGAACATAGCTGAATCAATGTTATTCACTTGAGAAGAATTTCGAATAATTATTCATGGACAAAAGGAAACATGTAATGTACAGTTTGTAGTGAATTTAAGAGTTTCATAAAGTCCGTGAAGGACTGCAGCGATGTTCTGCTGCCTCGGCAGAGGAAGGTGTCGGTTTCTGCCGAGAATGCCCTCGTCTGGAGACGCGTGAATGCGCTGGCAGGCTAGCATTGCGGTGTCGTGGGGCGGGTTCATTTCCCCAGCACGAGGACCCACTACAAAAAAATTTCGCATTCACGAATTGCTTTCAGATCAAAAAGGCGACTGAAGTCGCAAAAACTGTAGATAACCTCACCGAAGGAGATGTACTTGTTACAAGAACAAGTGAAACCTGAGAAGAAAGGCGAACTTGGGGTGACCTCGTCGTTACCCAACGAAGTTCATGGCCCACAAATGAAAGAAGGGCAACCGGGTGGTGATGGAGCCCCTTCATACCCACCCAACCGGAATAAATCCAAAGATAGCTTGTTGAAGTGGCCAGGTATTCCTCTTCTGAGTGGAAAACTCATACAACTTGAATTGTATGAACCTTCCCATCAGAAGGGGAGTACCCCGGTGACCAATTTATGTCATAGAATTATACAATTGGATTGCATAAATCTATGCCATAAAAAGGCACTCTGCTTGGGCCACTCAACCCATGACGTCACCTGAAACAGAAAAAAGGAATTAGTTTGTACCCGGCGGCTGGCTCATGTTTTGGGGTGGAAGCCTGCCACCGTACCGGGTCCTATACTCGGTTAGAGAAAACGAAAGGGAAAGACCGACGGTTAAAGTTTAATAATTCATTTTTTTATTCAAATTTTCACTGATGTTCCCTTATCGATATATAATCTACGCATTAAGTGAACTTTATGTTATAATTGAACCACGAAATTGTATGTGTCGTGCAAGAAAGGCATTAAATTTAACAATAATTACTATGCAAACAGCTAGGTGTGCTAAAATAAATACCTTTTTTTTCTTTTCGTACGAAAAAAAAACTTTTCTGCATTAATTTAATTCTTATTGCAACATAATAGTAATAATAATAATAATAATAATACAAAAAAACTAAAAGTGTCACTAAGCTATTATGATCACGATTTCTATTTCTTTTTTTTTTTTTTTTTTTTTTATCGCATGCAGACAAATCGTCGTACAAATCTAATAGCGGCAAGGAAATATTCCGTAAAGTTTATTCAAATTGAGTAAGTAGTTATTAGAGTTGATCAAAAACTTAGTCAAATCGTTATTCGTTCTAATCTTATATTTTTCATTGTTTTACTCGTAACTACCCTTAATAAAATAATTTAAAGGAATTTACCCTTTATGTATGCAAAAATAATTTCAGGGAAACCGAACAACGGAGTTAAGATGGCACATACTAACTTGAAAATGATTAATACTTGGGAATTCAATTTACCGTACCCAAACAGGTCAACAGGTTTTCAAAATTTCAGTTAATAAAAACAGGACCAGAATGTTACTGAAGTGATCAAGTACGAGGATTTTTTTTTTTCTGAAATATATGAAAGAGTTCCTCCGAATAATTATTAAGGCCTTCATATCAGAAGAATAATCGAAATCTATTCACATTTTCTGGTGAATATGCAATTTTTCATTCACCAATGAGCCAGATCGGCCTCAGTTACTTTGTTTCCCGCCAAACATGGTTGCATCGCTAATTGACGTCGCGGACTTGCGTACCAGACAATCAACAAGGTGCATGATAGACGATCAGGTCTAGTGGAGTGCATACGAGCCAAATACTTTGCAATGGAGGGTATTGAATGAATGTAAATAGTGACACACATTCGCAACGACATGAGACAATCTGAGCAGTTTAAATTGGGGTTTCAGTTTTGCGGTTGAGTTGTAAGTAGAAAGAGCCGAAATTTGAGTAGCGGGAAATCAAAACGGGTTTTCAATAGTTTTTACTGCAACCGCCTCATTCTACCAAACTCTTTGCCCGTTATTTGCACAATTTGCATCGATCACTTTTATCACGGATGTCCGCGATCGTTCACTTCCCGACTGACCAACTGAGATCACCTCCGAGGCGATCTTAATGAGCGCAAATAAATCTTGGCGCTATATTTAATGACTTCACCATCACTCAACCGATGATCGACTCCCCGGCCCAGCACGCTTCAGATTCCCCACGCGAGTAGCGAAATCGCTCGCCAATTAGGCGCTTCGTCATCGGTCGACCCCAATGACAGTACTCTTTCTTGGACTAAATCCATACACGAAATGTAATAGATCTGAGCTAGACTATGCACTTCGACGATTTTCGATCGATGATGCGTACTAGGGTGGATCCGCGATGGTGATAATGCACACTCGTTTCGGTTGTTTTTTTAAAAATTTACGTCGTCTTTTGTAGATTCGATTAAGTTCTCAATTGAAAGCAATTTTCGTTTATAATGATTAGGCGTCATTAAGTGAAAAAAAAAAATCGAACGAATTAGACAGGCACACGTTAATTACCGACAAACAAAACAATTTTTAATTAATATTATGGTTGGAATCGATAAAATTTGACAAATTTTAAGGGGTTTAAATGATACAATGATTTTATCGTTCATATAATTTAAGGGGTTAACCGTTTCGTTCTAAGCATTTGTATACCGCGTTACACCGCAATTCGTTAAATTATATTCAAACGATATTGTAATAAAATCACTACAAATTAAAATATTAAACAGTTTTAGAATTTTGTTTCCCGGGAGTTAAGTACAAAAGAAATTTTCTTGACGTATTTTTCATGCGAAAACAGAGCGAGTGTTGCGATGGGGAAGGTGACTGAATGGTTACTCATCGTTCAATTGAGTTTGTGCTGTGGGCCTGTGGCAGCGCTGGCTTTTAGAGCCCTACTCCTCGGTTACTACAAGTTAACATCTTTCACTTTAGTCCAAACTCTTTTAAGATATTTCACAAGTGTATTTTTGTGTTGTCTACAGAGCTTATACGCTGTGTATTAGGCAGCTGAATTTTTGAAATAAAATTTCTCGAACAAGAATTCAATGGCAACATTGAGATTTAACTTTTAAAAATAACTGACCGTAAAGCAGGAATCGTATGCTTCACCTCGGGAAATAATGCATAAAAATTTTTTGTCCTTATACTTTCATAAATTTTTAGGACAGCATAAAACATTAAATTATTAGACTTGTGCGCGTTGCAGTCATTAAAATTTCTTCTTCATTCCAATTGGAATGAATCTTTTTGCGTTCTGCTCAAAACACAATCTTTAGCGATAATGTCACTCACTGCTACAAGATCAACTAAATTACGTCAATTTGTTGATGCTCTCATGTGTTAATACTCATATACGAGTATGTATATTCATAAATTTATACACATGTACTTTTGCGCTATATCCTTAGATCGGTTAATTTTAGTGGACGCTTAGCGACTCCATCAAAATGATTCTTTGCCAAAGTGTATGAATAAAGAATCTGCCATTGGTTTTTAGAACGATGAGCTAAGTGACCAGTTAATCATAAAGACTCGTGCTCTAATAGTTAGTGAACTTTGTACTGGTAGCGTGAATTTTTAAATTCCATTATCAGAAATAAGACTTCAAATGTAATTTGATTTATGCGAACAAAGAATGCATCATAGAAAGTTTAGAAATATGTTTAGAATAAATTTTAAAAATTCAAATTTATGACTTGCTTAGCACGCATAGTACGCATAATGAGTACGAGCTAATGAATGGCCTCAATGTATTTCAACATACTCGTAGAAAGCTAATTTAGGCAACAAACAATTAATCTTAGGTGAAGATACAGATACGAAAAAAATCTTAGATCAATCATTCGTTTAATGGTTTGTAAATAGCCTTGAAATGTGTTATGCAGCGTTTGAACCGAGCTTGATATGAATGGCACTCGTATGTAGTGCTTGTGTATGATGAGAGAATTTTATTATTTTTATAGTTGAAACTGTCCTATTAAATATAGCATGTCTTTTTGCCGCAAAACATAATTTTTAGATAAGCGATTCTGCGAAAAAATTAAGATAAGCGACACCACGAAATATTTTTTCGCCAAATATACATACTTATATAAGATGATAACCATGCGTATAAACGGTTGCTTTAAATTATAAATCTCTCCCTCGTGTATGATCAAACGAAAATGTATGTATCAAATTAATGCATGTTTTAATTAATTTGCCACATTTGTGGTCGATGAATCACGCCGTGGATGATGGAAAATTTCCCTATTAAAATGGATGATTCATAAAAGTGGGCCGTAAATATTTCTATTCGATTTCTGATTTACCGTATGAATATTACATAGGTACGGAAGTAATATTAAGTTTAATAGAACAAACGTTTTAATCATTAAATAATAAACAATTTGTATCATCGAATAATAAACAATTTACACAGCTGGACGAAATAAGAGGTGTGTGCAGTTTTTTTTCTAAAACAAGTTTAATTTTCATACTGTTCTTTACTATCCCTCAAAAGTTAAGTTGGTTTTCAAAATAAGCACACTTCATCTTCGTAGCGAAAAACAAAAGGCTTCACAAAAATTTAAAAAAAAACTTAACATTTATTTCATTCATAAAATGTGCCAATTTTCAAATGGCCAGAATAATAGGTGTGCCCAACAAACATAGAAATTTCTATAGTTATAGTCCCTTTTTATACAGAATTAGTTAAGATGCATCTAATACCTTGAATACCCATAATTATCCTTAATAACTTTTTCTATTCTTCCGAGCATAGACGATATCAACTTTCGACAAGTTTCTACAGGAATATTGTACCAAACATGAATATTCTTCCATAATTGGGTTTTGTTTTGGCAAACCATCGTTGAAACTTCTCGTTTAAGTTTTTTTTTCTTTTAAGTTTTTGAGTTATAAATTTTTGAAAAAATTGCACTTTGGTGGTTTCTGCAACAAATGAGTAATATATGGATAGTCCAAAGTGATTTTTTTAAAATTATTATTGAAATTAAGTCAAACCATTAATTTTTACCTGTTTTGGTATCAAAGATCGGTAACAGACACACTTAAGCATAAAAAGGTTTTTTTTTAATTGTTCTATTTTTATAATAAACAAAATATGAACAGAAAAAGTATAATATAAACATCTGTGCCTGAATCGAAAAATACAAGTAGACTACACGCTACAGTATGTCCACTTGTATATACAAAGATCTGGCCTTATTCACTTATACAGCTTCTGGCAACCCCTTGTCAGTTGTTGACCATTGACTATAGTTTCATAGAAGGCTCATATCCAACAGTGTATTCCATCAACTTTTTTATATCGTCTTTCTTTTTTTTTGTTGATTGGAACCTAAAACCTAAAATCTCACTGTGCAAAACCCGATAAATTTTAAAACTTGTTATAGCCTACAAAAATGTTTAGCTAAAAGTAAAATATAAACGTTTAAAATAACCTTGGTAACATAAAAGTAAACATACATTCCCCAAAGAATAAGCTTTCTCTGTTGGTAGTTCCGGAGGGCTGACAGTTTTTAGCAATATGAAGGTAGCTGTTGTTATTCCTTCAATTAATTCGCTCACGACCACTTTTCCCGGAGTTTCCTAGCTGTAGAGAAACTGCTTGTACTTGGACACTTTGAATGGCTGCTGATTTTCTTTGGGTACTGTAGTGATAAGTAGGTATTAGAATGTCCGTAAAGGACTGCAGCGATGGTCTGCTGCCTCGGCGGAATAAGATGTTAAGATTCGCCGAGAATGGTATTGTCTGGGGACGCGTGAATGCGCTGGCAGGCTAGCGTTGCGGTGTCGCGGGGCGGGTTCATTCCCCCAGCACAAGGACCCTCTACAAAAGAATTTCGCATTCACGAATTCTTGGGTCTCAGAAAAAGGTTGACCGAAGTCGAAAAATAAGGTAACTACCTGAGGGTGGAAATTGCTCGTTCATAGAATAAGTTGAAACGGGTAAAAACAGACGGGCTTGTGGAGACTTCGTCGTTACCCGACGATTCTTATGGCCCACAAATTAGAGTGGGGCAACCGGATGGATGTGGTGCCCCCTCGCACCCGCCCAACCGGATCAAGATCCAAACGTTGACGTGGCCATATATTTCCCTTTTGAGTGGAAAACTGATACAAACATACTTTGCATGAGCCTTCCCATCAAACGAGAAAAATAAATGTGACCGATTTATGTCATACAATTATGTGATCGGATCACATAACCCTATGTCATAACAGGGCACGCGAGCGGAAGACCACTCAACTCGGCAAGAGCCGCTGAAAACAACAAAATATGTGGAGCGCGCCTGATGGCTAGCCCATTTTCCGTGAACCACCTACCATAGTAGCGGGTCCTATGCCCGGTCAGAGGGTACAAAATGGAAAGACCGAAGGGTTTATTTTTAACAATTCATTTTGTATTGAGTTTATGCATGACTACACTTATTAAAATACAATAGTGCAATAATACTCTCATTACGAAAATGCTAATCCAACTAGCTTCTCTAGAAAATGCAAGAAATTAATCAAACAATGTTGCTATTAGTTTCGTTGCGTGTTTATAAACTTCCTCTTGAAAGAGACCACAACAATGTACCTCACTTTTGCCTCAGAAGTTACACTAAGTTTTTTTTTTTATTTTTGTTATTTACATTTCAATATAAATATTCAACGAAAAAAATGAAAAACTAAAAAGTTGCTTACCCAGTCGCCTCGACGAGCGCTCGTAGATGGGGTGGGTACATCTGCAACTTTTTCAGCAAATTGAAATTCACAAGAATGAAATTAAATAAAAATCGACAAATAGCAATCACATTTTGTATGAGTTGAAGAAACGCTTAGAAGAAACAGTTTTCATATCCAAGCAGAATTTAAAATGGGGACACGAGGCTTGATTTTTTATATCTCCTTTTTATAAAGTTTGTTTCCTTGATATACGGAATATTTTGTTGATCACGAAATCACCGGTGGTATGATGACTCTCTTGGTCCTCTGGAACACCATAACTAAGTTTAGGGGACCGTTTGTCATTTCAAATTAAGGTCACCAACTTTAATTCGATTCGATTAGCTATTCATCTCTTGATACTCTGCAATAATACTGTTGGCGTATGATCCGATTTTATTTTCTAAGATTTTAGAAAATATTTTGTACGCGGTACAAAGTAGTGATATGCCTCTATAATTTTCGCACTTCAGCTTGTCACCTTTTTTATGGATAGGGAATATAATTGATTGGCTTCACTCTTTCGGCATATGTTCTTGTTGCTAAATGTGCTTGATGACTTTGTGAATAGCTTTATGAATACTTTATGAATAGCTTTATGAATACTACTGCCACCATAGTTGATGTGCTCCACTGAAATCTCATCGATGCCCTGTTCTTTATTATTCTTTTGGGCTTTGATGATGGAACAAACTTCATCCAGAGTTGGTGGGGTCAATGGAAACTCTCTGCAGATATCTGTAGGCTCCGATGTTCTGGAGCTGTGCGGAGGATTAAGGAGGTTCTTAAAATATGAGGTCCATCTTTCCTTCATCTTGGTTTCATCAGCGACGATATTGCCGATGTTATCACGACAAAGCGTGGTTTTGGGCTGATAACCACGTTTCAGGGTTTTTCACTACTTTGTATGCTTGTCTTGTGTTGTTGCTCGCTAAGCTAACATCTATACTCCTCAAATGGTCGTCATAGTATTTTCTTTTCTTAATTCTAATTATCTTATTCGCTACTCTTCTGAGATTTTCATAGTGTTCTCTCTTCGTCCTGGTGTTCCTACATATGTATTCTTTGTACGCCTGATTCTTTTTATCTAACGCATTCTGGCACTCATCATCGAACCAATAATTTCTCTAGCGCCGGGCTTGATGTCCGATCGTCTGTTCTGCCACGGTCCTAATAGCCGCTTTCACTTCCATCCAGAGCTCGTTGCTGGTCTTTAACGATGCGTCTGATAAGATGGGAGCCAGCTGGTTGTTGAGGGTCTCCGTGAAATTTTTGGCCACAGAAGCCGTTTGGAGCCTTTCAATGTCAAATTTTTGTAGCGGGCTGGTCTTCGCCAAATATGCCTTTGACATACGACATCGATAGGTGAATTTAATCAAGGAATGATCTGAGTTACAATTGGCTCCTCAGTACGTACGGGCGTTAAGTATGCTTGAGGCCCAACGTTGTTGGATCAGAACATTATCGATCTGGTTTTGTGTGTTGCCATCCGGTGAATGCGTCGATGAGGGAAGCAAGTCAATGGTAAGACTAGATTTCTTCTACATGCAAAGTCAATCAGGCGCTGGCCGTTGTCATTTGTTTCATCGTGAAGGCTATATCCTCCAGTCGTTCCCCGATGATATAGCTCATTGCCAACCTTAGCGTTGAACACCTCCAGAATTATTTTTGTGTCGTTTGTAGGCAATGCGTCGACTAGTCTTTCCAGGTGATTGTAAAACGTTTCCTTCGTTTCTTCGTCCTTTTCTTCGGTCGGGGCGTGAACATTTATCAGCCAGATATTGAAAAATTTCGCTTTTATACGGATCGCACACAACCGTTCGTTTATAGCCTTAAAATCAATAACGTGTGATTTGAACTCCCTATCCACAATGAAGGCCACTCCGAATTCTCGTTTTCCAGTAGGCTTCCCACTTTTGAATATTGTGTGCGATCTCATGTCTTGAATGTGTTTTCCAGTCCAGTTCGTTTCCTGGATTGCCAGTATTTTTAATTTATATTGACTGGCCTGTTGTTAAAAGTCCTTAACAGCGCCAGGGTAATTGAGTGATCTGACATTCCAGGATCCAATACCATAGTCCTTTTTTTGTTTGGAAGGTCGTTGCCGTGAGTCCAATCCATTCCATCTGCAGGTTTCGAAACATTTTAAGGATTTATAAGGACGGGGAGTTAGCCCTTCGCTCAACCTCCATTCCAGCGGCATGGTCATTACGTCAATTCCGTTATCAGTCGTGGAAGATGCGCCTTCACCCTCTTACGTCCCCACGTAGGAGGTGTTAGTAGGATTTAGTAGCAGAGGTGTAGATATATTTACATATATTAGCATTTCTCGGCATTTAATGTTCAATGATTGGGGAACCAGTAAACCTAATGTGCGACCCCAAGCGCATTTACTACCATTTGATTAGGGGGTTTGGGATGAGGAATCATGGAAGCTGTGTTGGAGAAACAAGGGGTTCTCTCCTCCTTTCTCAAACGAGCTTGGGACCGTCTACGGCGATTTTCCAACGCTGAAATGTATGTGGACGTTACTGAGCTATCATTTAGCTTGTGTATCTGGTACCTTGGGGTAACTGATGCTCCTTGTTTTCAGCTCTTGGAGATGCGGAGCTCTTGGAGATGCGGCATCGGAACTTGTAGTGGTCCAAATCAATAGCACCACGGAACAAGCGCGTGTCGAGAATGCTGGTGGCCGTTCGCTTTTGTATGAGATCATGTACGACCTGGGTGACTGTGCGACGGTCTGAGGATGCCCACGTTCTCTTGTGGATGTCACGATGCGAGAAGTGTGTGAAGCTTACTGTAAATCCTCTACTACTAGCGAAGTCTATCAGGTGTTGTCCGTTGTTGCTAGTCTCCGCATGAAGGCGGTGCCCTCTGGATGTTCTTCTATGCGCTGTTTCTCGGCCGATTATTGCATTGAAATCACCCAGAACAATTTTAATATCGTTTGACGTCAATGCATCGACATTGCGTTCTAGGGTGCTGTAAAATTCGTCCTTGATTGCTTTCTCCTGATCTTCTGTGGGCGCGTGACAATCGACAAGGCAGACATTAAAGAATTTGGTCTTGATACGAATCGCACAGGTCCTTTCGCTAACGGGCTTGAAGTTGTCGATAATTTGTTTGTCAACAATGAAAGCCACATCGAACTCACGGCTTCCTTGCGATTTTTGGTTCTTAAACTCGGTGTGCGTTCGCATGTCAAATGTGCCTTCACCGTGCCATCTCGATTCTTGCACTGCGAGGATGTTGATTCTATATTTTTTTATTTCATCCAGAAGTTGTAGCAGTACTCCTGGTGGTTTCAATGATCTATGATTCCCAGTTCCAAAAGAATAGTCCTTTATACATTGTGATAGTCCTTGCCGTTTATCCAATCCGATCCGAGGCTGTTGTCCTGGTTCCATGACAAGTAAATACTAAGTGCAGCGTTATCAGCACTTCAGCTTAGTCGGTTGTTGATCCGCGAGTGATATTTTGTTTCCACTCTATCCGGCAGATGATGCGTCCGATGGGGGACTGAACGCCCCACACTGATTAATATGAAAATAATTATTCATAATATACTCGTACAATATAAAGGATAATACAGATTAAAATCCAACAAAATACAATAACTTGTTCCATTTCTAACACTTGCTTCTTGATACTACGCTGATTTATGGATGGCAACATTGCATACATTTCAAACGATTAACATTCCATTCTCAACTATCAAGAGGAAGCTTTGTGCCAATGCCACTAAAAGTTTATTTTCAATTAAGTATTCATCTCACACAGTTCCCGTTGACTCGCTCCAAAACAACAAATTGTCATTCTAATCTGTTTAAAAATTTATTGCTGCACTAATAATGAATGCATATCGATTTAGCTATCATAATATGCTAAATTTTCGCACAACCAGTCTTGATTGATCAACTCATCAACACTCCAGTAGGGAGGAATGTTTGGTGTAAGACAGTAGATAGATAGAATACTAATTTGCTACCACTTATGACTATTCTTTCTTAATTGATGCTAACTGTTAACACCATGCTGAACGCATGATATAATATATAAATAACGTAAACTTGACTTTCAGTGGGAGCCTTATTCCGTTTTAGTCACAAACCAACGTAAACCGGGTTATCCAAATATTTGTCACTTGATATTCTATGATGCCACATTTTGTTCGAGTTTCTGCATATGAATTGAGAATCCAACGAACGTGACACAGAATTGCGTGCATCCTTTTGTAGAACTAATTAGTTTCTCCTTGCGACGTACTTTGTATCAAAAGAGCACAAAATGCTGAGAGCTAAATATAAGATAATTATGGTAGCACTTATAGTGTTTCTTTTGTGCATGACAAACACTAAGAATTCTAATTTCAAACAATCTTGAAAAGAATCCAACTATGCCGACATGCACTAGTTTAAATAAAAGATGTTTGAGAAAGATAAGGATATGCTGAATAGTTTATTCGTTTGACAACATTTTAGTAAACTTTTTATCTTTGAAGAAAAATCAGAGTCAAGGTGTTTGATGTCATAGGTTTTATGATAAGAAGGAGCGAAGACGGGCCGCTGAAGGCATAAGAAAAAAACCTTTCTTTGAATTTTTTCGCATGCCATATAAGTGAAAAGATTATGAGTGAAGAAATAGGCTGTTACTATAGAAATATTCACATAGGCATACACGTACATCTGCAAATAATGTGTATCAAACTTATAGTAGTTTTGTAAGAAATTTATTTAAATCATCAGTCTAGTGTAAAATAGGAGATATCGCCTTTTAAAAAATTGTACATTTTTAAGGTATGGGCAAAATCAAACCGACTTTAAAAACATAGAGTATACATAACTATCCAAACTTAAAATAAATTGCTTATTTTACGATAAAGTACAATAGAGCAACTCTTGTTTTGTTTACATATGGCCCTTTTACTAAGAAAATAAAAAGATGTAGTGTTTCAGTGGATGTTAAATGTCCGTTCAGGACTGCAGCGGTGGATTAGTGCTCAACTGGAACGGCCTTGCCTGCCGACGCGTGAGCATGCTGGTAGCTAGCGTTGTGGTGACGTGGGGCGGGTTCTTTCCGCCAGCGCAATGACCACTATAGCCCAGTCATATTAGGTAAAAAAAGGGGTCAACCTCGGAATGAAAGATAATAAGCTGCAAATTGGTATGAACCTTTGTTTTGTCAAATAGTTAAATATGAATAATTATATATAAATAATCAAGTTACTTACTTTAATTAAATATAAATAATTAATAGTTAGTACATAAATAATAGGCATTGTTTAATAATTATAATTTCCAAGTAAATAATTGACTTTATAACGTACTGATAACCATAACTCACGCTTGACCTTGCATTAGGCCGTATATGACTGTACGATGTGCACTCTTCGCGCTCTACCTTCAAAACGGTTGGTCGTATGAAAAAAAAGTTTAAACAAAAGTTGTAGGGAATTTTATAGCCTACAACTTTTATAATAAATGCAAATCTCATTTAACCGATAGGAAGCCAGATATTCGCGAAAAACCGATTTTTGTGACCTTTGACCTTGAATATCTTGAGACGCGAACACGATAACGATTGTGACTTTTGAGACAACATTTAGAATGACAAAACAAAGGTTCATACCAATTTGCAGCTTATTATCTTTCATTCCGAGGTTGACCCCTTTTTTTACCTAATATGACTGGGCTACTACATTTTTTTTTGACGGTGAGATTGGGTCCATTCGACAGGTGTCGAAGGCCGAGGTAACCAACTAAAGGATAGAACAAGCGAAAAGCGACGACATTACCAAATTACTCCTGCGTGAGGTAGAAGGCGAACTCGTCATTGCCGCGGATACTCACGGCCCACAAAGAGAGCGGGGCATCCGGGCGGTGCCGATAGTATGTATACTCACATAGTATCAAAGACATTTAAAGTAATGGACGCGAAATGAGTTTATTTTCATCCATACGTGAGTGAAGTACTTTTACTACATACATGCCTTCCCCTCGCATGTGAATTGAAAGCCCTCTGCCTTTCACGCCGCTAGCGAATCCACACATTCAAGTGGCTCTCTAGTTGCTCTCACGAAAATCCCACTCCTCTTATACCTTAACCCCCGAATTGTCGACAAAATATCAACCATATGATTGAAAACATATGATTTGTGAACATTCAACATTGATGGGAAACGTCTAATCAAGTTGAATTTGAAATTGTACACAAAACAATTTTTTTAAGATAGACCGTGTTGAATCTAGTGCAAAAGCGTTGGAAATGTGATAATTAACCAAACTGAAAAGTTTGTTACGGATCGCGAGTGTTTTTGTGTCGAAAATTGAAAAATGTAGTGACGTGTGTGGAATTGTAAAAACAGCTCTAGGAAGCATGTCAGGGACGTATCCTTCGTAGGGTAAGTCATGTTCAATCTTTTATATCGTCCAAGTTAGAATACCCGCACGGAAAATTGATTAAGTTCAAGATGCGAAGATTAGTGGGAGACCTCACGTCAAATTCATTTGAAATTCGAATCAACAGCTAATAACGTGCCAACTTCACGCTACATGATAAAGTGCTTTAATTCTCTCGATGGATTTCGTATCCATTCTCTCTGACATCTATGCATAGTATCCACACTCAATATAGCCACAACACACACCGACACACAAGCCGAAGAGCGACCATAAATCTTCGGCAGTATAAACATGTGCTTCGATGAGAGATCTCAGGATTACCAGATCTCAAAAAATCCATAAGTTTGCAGAAAAACAAATTCGTTCCATGCAATCTTTCTGTTTTTATAAGGATCTGGCAACACTCCCATGTTCTGAAATGCGTAAAATAACCCGTGCGTGGGAAATTTTATTTGATTTGTTTTTTGGATACGACAGGCCTGAGCTCAGTTGACGTGCCCCAGCTCAGCTGACCGGCCCCTGGGAAAATTCAGAAAGTGTGCAACACAGGGTAAATGGAAGGTGTGGATAGTATGTGAATGTACTATCGTGGTGCCCCCTCGCATCCCTCCCAACCGGATCAAGGATCCATATTGACGACATGGCCATAAGAAAAGTGGAAGGCTAATCATCCCAGGCGAGAACCTCTGAAAGAACTAAAAAGAGAAGCTTCGTCCGATGGCTATCTCATTTTTTTCGGAAAGAGCCCGCCAACGTTGCGGGTCCTATATCCGGTAGAGGGGAAGAAGGAGAAGAATTCATCCTAGATTTATTGCTGTAAATAAAAATTGCCTTTCAAATCTTTTTTTTTGTAATTGCAAGGATATACTTGTATTTTATCTTGTATTACACGGTATTCCCGAAAACAGATGGGAAAATAAAAGCTATAGAGCTAAAAATTCATACGTACAGTATTTATGTATAAATTATTTCTTTTTTGTTGTTTTGTTAGAGTGTCCCATCTTCCCCTTTCTCGTACAAGTTAGATTTATGTCAATTCGGTTACCTCTTCCTTTGATTTGTTGTTTTATTATTTTTGTCATTTTTCATTGTGTATTCTCTTTAACTATACTCTATTTTATAATATTTACATATAAAATGTAAAATAAATGAACAATGCAATAGATTTTTTAATATTAGTTTTTTCAAGCAAATATAATAGCTTAGTAAAACACATGCAAGTTTACTCACCCCCATTCTCTCAACGAGCGCTTGTTAACCATTCGTTGAATTCACACTAATCGTATTTTGTTCTGCTGTATAGAAAAAATTCACTTGCACTATTCTTATTTTGATTAAACTTGAACTTATTACTATACAGTAGAACCCCTCTAATCCGTCACCTTCGGGACCGGGACCATGGTTGGAACGAAAAAAAGGTAGGATTATCCGAAAAATCTAACATTAATTGCAAAAAATATGAAAAGACACTTAGTACAAAGAAATAAACGATTTAAGAACTAAAAGACGTCTACGGTAATATAAAAAGGTGTTTTTTACAGAGTTAATCAACATATTAACTAAAAAACGTCTATATACACTATAATATGTATTCCCTACGTCTACATACAATTAATATGTATATAAAAAGAAATTTTTTGCAAAGAAATAAACTATGTACACTGTACCTATGTATGTACATACATATAAACTAAGAAATGATTATTCAGTATGCATTGTTTTCACAGTAAAAACGAAAACAAATTACTTGGAAAAAAAGTCAGTGATACATTTTTGTTTAGCAGATGTTTTTCTAGATTTAGCTGCAGCTCCCCTCCATTTTTTTTTTGTCCACAAATCGTCCATTGGAGTTGAAGTTAGTTTCTGCTCGATGCATTGAAGGGCGATGTCAAAAGCGTTTTTTTGCATCGTTGTGTAAAATCCGGGTGGGGGATTCGTCTTCGCCGTCCGAGTCCTCGTTCTCAGTTTCCTGGCTAACAGCGGCAACAATCTGGTCGTCATTGAGCATTTCAAAAGTGTCAGAGTCTTTGTCACATTCGTTGATCCACTCGATCTTTATTGGCAGGAACGTTCAGCTTCAGAGTTTGTAGATCTGTAACGATTTCCTGCGCATCGTTGTTGCTCATTTTCAGTTATAATTTGTGGCCAAAGCTTACGCCACGATTTCCACAGTGTGTCAGTTCATCCCATGCTGCAGCGATTGTGTAGATAGCATCTTTGATGTTCAGGGATTTCATTGCCTCAAATAAGTTATGACCTTCAGATTTTTCTAAGATTGAGCTGATGTACTTGCTGCGATATCGCCTTTTTAACCATTCGATAACGCCCTGATTCATTGGTTGGATGAATGAGGTCACATTAGAAGGCAGAAAGAGAGCTTTTATGTCCCTTTTCACCAAATCTTCCTCAGATGGATGTGATGGTGCGTTATCCAACAGCAGTAGAGCACGAACAGGCAGATTTTTTGCTTCGTCTTTTCCGACGGATGGCATAAACTCTTCGAAAACCCAGGATTTAAAAAGGTTGCAGTCCATCCAAGCAGATTTTTGATTGCGATAATAAACCAGCAAGGAAAATAAGTTTATATTTTTGAATGCCCTTGGCTTCTTAGATTTGCCAATGACGAACAAGGGGAGCTTGTAGGTACCATCTGCGTTGCTACAAGGAGTGACTGTTATTCTATCTTTTATAAGTTTCGTTCCTATCATGGATTCATTTGAAGCTGCGAGCGTTCTTGTTGGCAACATTTTAAAACTAAGCTCTGTCTCGTCGATGTTGGCAGGGTAACAGTTCATGTTCTTCTACAATTTCTTGAAACTTAACAGAAAACTCCTTAGCAGCATGCGGCATCAGCAGATAGTTTTTCACCAGAAATAGAAACAAATCGGACACCATGACGGGTTTTCCAACGATCAATACAGCCTTCACTGGCAGCAAATCACTTTCGGATTCCAGATTTTTGTGCAAAACTATAGCTTTTTCTTTGAGAATTGGCCCGGATATTGGAGTTCCTTTCCTTCTTTCTTGACAAAAACACATCCACAATGCGTTATCAAGCAGTTCAAGCTTAGGGTTTTTTTAATGTGTTGCGATTCTTCAGAATGTTTTCACCTTCAATCGTTGTAACTGAATAAGATTCAATGTCCTTCCGATTCGTCCTCCAATCCTTAATTGTCGTAACACCTACATTCGGTTCGATGCAATTTTTGTAGCGATTCTCCTTTGTCCAGTCTTTGTAGCACTGGCCAATTTTTCATTTAGTGAAAGAGTTACGTGTTTACGTTTGAATCCAGACATGTTGAAAAAAAGACAACTGTACACACAATGAATCTAATACAACACGGAATAAAGCAAATAACGACGTTTTTTTAATCCCAACAAAAGATAAAACTGCACAATAACAATATGCACAGCGATAGACACCGCACGAGGTATGATGCAGTACTGAAGCCGAAGCGGGCATGCGATAACAAACGAAAACAATGGCCCGATAGGCGTCCAGTTAGTGAAAAGTCGGCACAGACTCGCGAGCTTGAGCATGGTCAGACTAACCGGAGTGACGGACCATCCAAGGTCGGATTAGAGGGGTTCTACTGCAATTATAATTCTCTGGAAACCTTCATGAGATTATTTGTTGAAGGGAATGAATTTATGTAGTTGTAGGATGGGTTAAATGAAGTCAGGTGCGGGGTGGTTCGATGTTACGTATATGGTATGATGAAAAAGAAACAAACGGCAATTCAACTGCATAGATCCAACCGTGAGACGCGAACAACCACGATTAGACTACAAAATATACAGAAAACCAACCACAATTGATCATACCATACAGGTAACATCTAATCACTCCATACAACATAAGCTAGCAGCGTACAGATTAATGGTGCAAAGACTTCACTCCATCCCCTCGACTCCTACTTACTACTCCAACCAACTAAACAACATTTACAGAATAGCTAATAATAACAGATACAAACAATTTGACATTGACAAACTTGTTATAAAGTAAAAACAAAAATAAGAACCGCAACCGACTGAAACTCATAAGGCCGACCAATAGTGGATTTCGTTAACATACATACAAACATCAAACTTCCTTAGGAAATACAAACTGCAAACTGCATTCAAAACTCACAACAACAGTAGAAACAAATTGAAGCTGAATGACACGTCAATATAGCAGAATAGCGGCATATACAAAGTGGCATGCAAGGACTGCGACATGGTTTACATAGGAAGGCACGGAAACTATCGACAAGATACAAAGAGCACTTACGATCTTTTTACACAACAAGGTAGACTCCAATTATGCGACGCACCTATAAAACCACCCACACGAGCCTGACGCTATGACAAACTCTATGACATTGCTACACAAACAAAGTAAAGGACCGAGACTTGACATCCTAGAAAGGCTTGAAAGATATAAAAATTGAAAAACAGACGGGAACATTATCAACGAACAACTTTTTATAAATTCTGACGCAATTTTTTCAGTACTAGACTAAACTCTCAGACGAAAACGACATGAAACAGAACAAACAGACATCCAACAATCATAAAAACAAAAACCTAATATCCCTTCCACCTGACTTAATTTAGTACCTGACCTAATTTAATACTACCTGCTTAACCCGTCCTTCCACTATATAAAGTCATTCCCTTCACACATCCTTTAGACACTGAAGGTGATTCAGAGGAGCCGAAACGAGTCTGCTCACAAGAGAGCAAGGCCCGACGGCTTTTAAAGAAAAAAGAAAATTGGCCTGCGTATACCAAATAAACAAAATAATTGACTGCTTTCCTTCCATTCCCTTTCCTTTCGATTTGAGGAAAAAAACCACAAAACCCATTAACCCAAAATACGCGCCTCCAAATATTCACCGACGTGCCCGAAATAACCTACTCTACTACTACAACCGAAACAATCTACTCTAACAAAAAACGCAAAACTCAAAATATGGCACCGCGTATCGACCGCAACACGAAACCGACCATTCGCGGATTACCGCAACCCTACCCCCTCGGCGGCATACTCACCTTTCGCCTTGATATGCTTCTGAAAAAAAGATCGAGAGCATACTGGAAAGGAAAGAAGTTAGCTCTGTTTAGCAATCCATATCTTTTCTTTTATTGAACATAACTGAATTTCCTTGCGAGGAGATTGCATGCACGTCCTTATTACTTAAAGTAAATTTTTTTAGAAATTAGATTTTAAAAAGAAGTGCAATCTAAGTTATAACTAAAAATTCTAACAGTAGGGAGAGTCAAGAGTATTCAATTTGTCTAAGCCAAGACTTTTTTCTAAATTGTGCTTTATCTCCATTTTTAAAATGTTTCAGTATCACAAAAACAAGCAAATTATTACCAAAAAAACTTAAATTTCCACTACAATCTTAACTTTATCATCGTTAATCATTTTAGGCTCATTTGAATCTTTTTGCATTCGACTTCGTTTACAAAATTACCTTCAAACTATTTAACATACTTTAAAGAAAATACTATTTGCTAAGAAATCGTTATTAATTTCAAAACATGTAGTGAATTGGGTATTTATAAATGTCCGTAAAGGACTGCAGCGATGGTCTGCTGCCTCGCCGAAAGAGGATGTTGAGATCCGCCAAGATTGGCCTTGTTTGGGAACGCGTGAATGTGCTGGCAGGCTAGCGTTGCGGTGTCGTGGGGCGGCCCCCTAGCACAAGGACCCACTACCCAAAAATTTCGCATTCACGAATTAAACGTGTTAACATACCGATCGACTGGTGTCGAGGCCGAGGTAACCTACGAAGGGTTGAAATGCTTGTTCTAAGAACAAATTGGGCCGGGCAAAAACGGACGGACTTGCGGAGACTTCATCGTTAATGACGATACTTATGGCCCACAAATAAGAGTGCCCCTTCGCATCCTCCCAACCGGATCAAGATCGTAACGTAGACGTGGCCATGTATTTCCCATTTGAGTGAAAAACTCATACAAAAGTACTTTGTATGACGCTTTCCCTCAAATGAGGAATACAAACGTAACCAATTTATGTTATAGCGTTATGCAATGGAATCACATAACTCTATATCATAAAAGGGCACGCGAGCAGAAGGCCACTCTACCAGGCAAGAGCCCTTGCTAACAAAAGAAAAAGGGAAGGGCGCGCCCGGTGGCTAGCCCATGTTAGCGGAGGAGCCTGCCATCGTTGCGGGTCCTATACCCGGTCAGGTCGTAAGAGAGGGAAAGACCGAAATTACTAATTTAAATCTCCATTTTTTTATTGCCGAACCATATCATATTTAAAAATATCTAGCAAAATAATTCCGAACAAATAAATTTACATACGTAATAGGGGTACCGGTTAATTTTTTTCGAAAATTGAAGCTTTATTGTGAAAAATTGCTTTTAAAGGATCGGAAATGGTTTGTTGAGCGACGCCAAGTGATTTTGCAAGTTTGGGATGGATCTTGGTCGAGCAATGTCTCCGAATCGTGATCTTCAAACTTTTTTGGCTGTCCGGGCCGTTCATCGTCCTCCAAGTCAAAATTGACACTTTTAAACCGTGCAAACCACTTCTGGCACGTATGCTCAGCTAGAGCATGCACACCATACACTTCCACCAAAATACGATGACTTTCGGTAGCCTTTTTCTTCAATGAAGAAATACTCCCCGCAAAAACACTTTATTCGGCACAAAATTCGAAATTTTCAGAGTAAAAAAAGTATTGTTGTTGACGCTTCAGCTAAATGACACATACTGATTCTGAAACTATATGACAGTAGCTTTCCAACATATACTCGTATTTGGAAAGGTGAATCACTGGAATACAAATCAAGTTACGCCATCTGTTAGAAAACCGCACGAATTAACCGGTACCCCAATTACTTTATAAATGTCTAAAGTAAGAAGTCGATAAAGTTCTAGCAAAATAATATATATATATATATATATATATATATATATATATATATATATATATATATATATATATATATATATATATATATATATATATATATGTATATATATATATATATATATATATATATATATATATATATATATATATATATGTATATATATATATATATATATATATATATATATATATATATATATATATATATATATATATACATATACATATATATTATTTTCAATTGAATTTGCTTACTACAACTATTATTAAGAAAGATAAGTTGGATCGCGTAAATTATTGAATTTCAAAATAGAAGACAAATAAAATGATAGGATTTCAAAAGGGTCCATTAATATGCTTTAAGTTTCGTTCTATTTAGAACACAGTTAAGTTGATTTCAGTTGATATTGTGATATTCAGAAAAATAATTGGAAGATAATTTAGCGATACGAATACGGTCTACTTAATCTGGACTTACAAAAATACTGTGCTCATATAAAGCATTTTTATTAAAAACCAATATCGATGAAATGTATCGATTTGATTTGTTTTACTAATTATCCTATAAACGCACAAGAAGAAAAAAAAAGCACTCATTCACACATGGACAAACTACTTATGGTTTAATCTAAATGGATTACGGATGGGTCAACTCTTAATCAGTGCTACCGGCGGCCTGTCACTCATTACGTAAATCCTTCCCCTGACACATTCCCTGTTGTAAGGCGCGTATGTATTTGTCAATTTTGTGTATACCAAGCAACTAATGTCATCCAATTGAGCCACAAAATCGAAAAGCTGGCTGATATCGCATGTAATGGCCGACGTATTCGGGTTCCGGCGTTTTAAATGCTCTTCGTAGACTTTGCGAACACCCTCCATACACTGACGTTATGTTTACGTTCGCGATAGCTGCGCGGCAGCTATAGAATGCATGCAAAAATGCTTACCAGACGATTCATTCGCAAATGTAATTATATGCCTCCGCGCAGTATAAAGAAAACTCGTCTACCGATTTAGATGTTGTTTCGCGCTTCAGTTTCCTCGTAACGTTATCATTTCGACAGCTGCGTGGAGAAGAAAAAACTAAACCGTCGCTGTTTTCCAGGGATATCTATGGAATTTTCTTTTCCCGTCTCTTTTCAGCTTTCACTGCTTTTGTATCCTATTTAAACCGTTGATGGCTCAAAAGCGATAAATTCCACCCGAACCGAACGAACGACTTCACTCCTCGCCAACGTCAAGTCCCGGTTCCGTCGCAGAGATTATAAGCTGGTTGGGAAATTTGTATAGGGATGACAGGTCTCTGCGGGATATCGCTCCACGGGATCGGCAGTTATTACAATTTCACTTAAAACATGCAAGAAAATAAAGTTCGTTTTTTCTCCGTATACATGTATTTATGTATTTCTCTGGTTGTCACTTTGGGATTGTTTCTTGTTGGATTACTTGCATGCTTCACTCAATGTATTCACAAGTGTCTATTCGACTGCACAAACCGAGCCTTCTACAGTTTGTATATGCAAGTAACGAACACGAACGGAAGCAGTTATGGAATCGTCTACTGCACTCCCATGTAAATCTGCTTTTACTCAGTATATTCCAGACAGCTAATACTCTTAAAACATTAAATAATGAATTTACTCCAACTAGAATTTGCACGATAAAATCCATTTTCAAAATTGATTCAAATGGTTTCGATCTCATCACTAAAAGTTCAAAGTGCCCAGGTTCTTACATGAGATTATTCTTACGTGTAGTATGTAGTATGCTGATAACGATACGGTATAGTCGTTCTCAACTGTTTTTGATACGACTATAGTCAAGCAGATTCATCATTATCATCACGCGGATAATGATGAAAATATATCCTCTTCTTATGACCCTAACATAGCATTTCTTCCTAACATATGGTTGGTTGAACGTTTTGGAGACAAATGCTAGCGCTTTTGGGTGTGAACGAATCTACCAGTTTGCTAAGCTATTCCATTAGGTGTGTGTGTAATGGAAAGCGGGTCTGCACACTGCTCATGGTAATGACAAGTAAATCGATGTGATGCGGAGCCAGCCTCAATCAAATTGAGTCTACACCACATAAATGAAAAAGATATACATACATCCGCTTAGTAAGCCTTGATGGATTTCAAACAGCGCGATGAAACTCTTTAGAAACCTCAGGAGAAAAACTCGGAATACAGAAAAAATAACATCAGGAAAGCGGTTTGATCAGTTTACATCAAACGGTTGAAGCAGCTTGATATTGCGCGTTTCTCGATATGAGGTTTATTACTTCCTTCTACAATCTACGATTTTTGTCTTCATTTGAAACCTTTAATTACATACCGCAATTTTTTGCACGTTGATGGATGCATATACTCTGACTGCTAACAAGTGTCGCTGCCTTCAACGCAAGCCAGTTCCAGGATGGTTCCCCGCCACAGTCAAAACTTTACGGGGAGCTCCCACGCCGTCGTCAAAACTTTACGGGGAGCTCCCACGCCGTCGTGAAAACTTTACGGGGAGCTCCCACGCCGCCGTCAAAACTTTCCCGAAACTGCAGTACGACAGATGTCAAATGGGGGAGTCTTACTGTTCCTCGTGAGCGCTCCCGTCAAAACCGAACGTCAACCCAATCTTTCTCCGATTTGACAGCTGCAGAAGTGCCTGTTACTACAAAGAGTAAGCTTACTTTCCGTATAAATTATATTATTCTATGTATAAACTTATTTCGGGATCTACTTGATCTCTTCTTCAGTACAACTGTTAACTTAACCTTCCATTATCTATTTATATACCAGTAGTGATGAAGTGAAATTTAATTTAATTTAATCCTAAATAATGATGGAGGTAATTACAATAGTAACATTTTTAAAGATCTCCTTAATTGAATTTAAATCAATCGCTACTGGTATATGAATAGATATTGGTAGGTTAACAGTTGTACTGAAGAAGCGACCAAGTAGACCTCGAAATAAGTATATACATAGAATAAACATAATTTATACGAAAAAGGAAGCTTACTCTTTGTATTTTCTTAGTAAATAGGACAGATAAACCGACCGTGCTGTTTAACAAATACGTTTGTTTTTTGTCCTTCAAAATATGCGGGTTTCGAAAAAGGGGTTTCAACTCGCTTTTGAGTCATTTTGGGGTTTTCGCAGAAACTGAAGAACTGACGTCGTTTGAAGAACAAAATAAAATTACCTGCAGCAAATAAAGTATATGTGTAAAATATTCTTTAGTAATTAAAAAAATCATATATTTTCACTTGAATACGTGTACTTCCCTTGAATAAACCTTCTATATGAATTGACTAACAAATGTTCATCCTTTTTATTACAGATTTGTCACGAAATCGTTTCTGTGAACTTCCGGAAGACATCACATCGTTCGCCTTCTTAGAAACACTATTCCTCTATCACAATACAATACGAACAATATCGCAATCAATTAAAGGTCTTAGTTCGCTAACGTACTTAGATTTGCGCAGTAATCATTTAACAAGTTTACCGCGTGAATTATGCTTCCTACCCATTCAAGTTCTTTTGGTAGCAAACAATCGTTTGACTGCGCTTCCCGACGAACTGGGTCGCATGGAGAAATTGACCGATTTAGATGCATCATGCAATCAATTGACAAGTTTACCCATGCGAATAGGCGATCTGAGAAATTTAAGGTCGCTTTCATTACGTAGCAATCAACTTGTTTATCTACCAAGAGGTAATTTTGTAATCATATGATATAATGCGAATATATTAATGGTAATTTAATTTGATTTGTATTTTGCAGAAATAACATATTTACTATTAGTTTCACTTAATTTAAGCTGTAATAAAATAACTAGTCTTCCTGTTGAATTACGTCAAATGACCACCTTGGTTGAATTGAATCTGGAAAATAATCCGTTGACATCTCCACCTGCGAGTGTAAGTAGATATTGAATGGAATTATATATAAAAAATTAGAATTATTTTAGTAAATTATACATTTTTATAAATTAAATACTATTCGTTCGCAATTGTTCATTGTGGTTTCTCAAAACAACCCAATTAATGATTCGAAAAAAAAACCTCTCGATTGAAGCAGAATAGTTTTTTTTTTTTTTTCATATTTCTGGTACAACCTTTTTAGAATATATATTAAAACGAAGAAAATTGTCATAATACATGTAACCTGGACATAAACAAGTTGGGTAGATAAAACTACGCTCCTGTCAAAAGGGTTTTGTACTCAGCCTACATACTTAATGAGTGATAGTTGTTTAAAAAAAAAACCATGGTTACTGCATTTTTAACGGCCGCCATTTTATTTCAATGTAACAAAAATCACTCATATCATGAATTCTCAAAGATAATTATGTTCTGTATCTTATCTGAAAATTTTAACAAGATTCAATCAAAACGTTGGTGTCTGATTCCATAGAATAACATCGTGTGTTGTTGTTGTTGCAATCAAAGAAAATTCAAATATCTATAACTTCCATTAGTATGACTCGATTTTCTTGAAACATAAGGTATAAGGAGCTTCTTCGACTACTTAAATATAATTGAATTGCGTTGAATTTAAGGTTACCCATACGATTTTGTTGAGGAAAACAAAAGCGAATTTCGACTCCTATAAGGTCGTGCCGCATCAATCGCGAGAGGGGGACACACATTTTTCATAGATTTCCCTTTCTTGGCCTCCACTAAACTGGTAACACTGTGTAATGATTTTCGAAATGCCCGTGTAGGACACGGGTGCCGATGGTCTGGCATAAGTGTCAGCGAGCTATAAACAACACCGAGCTCAGCTAACTAGCTTCGCTTAACGACCGCGTACGCGTGCTTGACGACTAGCATTTGCGGGATCATATGAGGCGGGTTCTTGTCGAGCCACAAAGCTACACTACAAAATACTTATCACGCGTACTCTACTCTACAAGACGCACACCGATCAATTTTTATTGTCTTTAGAAATGCTCTATTAGGTGTCAATTAAGCTACTTTACAGTAATAGTTTTTTGCCTCGTTTAAAGTTAGCGGACACGAAGGCTTGAGACAAACGGAAACATTACACAAAAAGCAACCGTTACTTGCGCCGAAGAAGGTCGTTGCATTACAAGGGGAATGTCAAACCTAAAGATGTTTAAAGTGGCTGAAGTGAACCACTCATCTCTGCCTAAAGGATGGAAACTTGACGGATGTAGTTTATTTTACACAAGTAAAACAACAAACTAAGCAGTTTCGACGGGGTGACCACCTTATCTCTTCAGGAGCAGCCACTCCTGATCTCCACGGGGCTGCTCGACTGCTAATGTTTATTACAACTGTTTAAAGATCTGTTTTGGAAAGCTTTTGAATCTTTCGTTTGATAACCCCATACAACTGCCTTCGGTACACAAAACGGCTAAGGCTCCCCTTCCGATATAGGAGCACCCCCTCAAAAACTTTGAAAAATTTGTTAATACCCGAACTTTCAAGGGGTCATCACTTTTGACGACCTAACAAGTTTAGTGTCTGTATCCGCCATAGTTTCGGAGAAAAATTGTTATGAAATACAGACGGATAGATGGATGGAGGAACGGACAGAACCAATTTCAATTGGGTTTTGTAAGTAGTACAAAACCTTAAAAAGTAACAGCTTTCCGCTAAAAATTATTCGTTTTTTTGAGTTTACAAGCACTCTAAATCCTTAAAGCAGATAAGTGAAATGAAAAAAATACTGATCAACATTTCACGAGGGGATATTCAATCTGAATCACAGTATGGGGCAAATGAGGGAAAGGGTGTATTTGTAAATTTTTTTAGAAACCCTAGTTCCAACATTAAAATATCGACAAGTATCCAATTCAATATTTGTTGTTCTTGGATATTTTTTAGGTCTTTGTAAAAAAAATTTTCACAAAGACCTACTAGTTTCGCGACCTGTCTGTCCGTCCGTCCGTCTGTCCGTCTGACCGTGCGTCACAGCGAATTTCCTCAGAAACCATAGAAGCTAGAATGCTCAAACTTTGTGAAAAGCTCAGAAATGGTGGTTTCTCAAAAGTTAAGGCCTTATCAAAAATTTAAAAAATTTTTAAGGGGGGTCCCCCCTAATACCGAATTGGCCCTTAAAATTTTTGTTTAATCAAAGGTAGTCGAGTGGGGTATCAAATGAAAGGTCTTGATTAGAAATTTTAGAATCTGAAATAAAAAAATCATTTTATGAATTAGAAGGTTCAAGGGAAGGCAAAATGTACCCAAAATTTGTCCCCCCCCCAAATTCTTGCTTGTTATTACTTCGGATGAAGTAATAACAACTCTAGAAAAGGTATCACACCTTCCTTTTCTAGTTTCATCTTGAATTTTATATTAGAAGTATTTGAGCAGCTCAACAAAGTCTACAACAATATAAAATTCAAGATGGGAATAGAAAAGGAAGGTTTGATACCTTTCCGAGAATTGCAGACCATCTGAAGTAATAATAATCTAGATTTCGATACATATAAGAAGCCAACAAGTAATCAGAGGACGATCTCAGCTAAATCTGCTCATACATATCCCCAAAAATATAGGCGTGTGATTAATTGTCGGCGTATAGGCGTGTGATTAATTGTCGGCGTATAGGCGTGTGATTAATCGTCTAGAAAAAAGATGGCTTTAACAGATAAAAGATATGGGATGGAAAAGCTCTACATCATGAAAACAGCCGAGCTGAACGGATTCGATCGCCGAATTATTACGAACATGATTAACAAAAAAAGAAGAAACAACTGCATAAAAACAAAATTTCAGCTTATTCCAACAGAATACTATGAGTGAAGTCAATGAAAAAGGAAGAATTAGCTTTCCGTGTTTAAAAATGTTCACGAACTTGGCAAATGTTTTGAAAAAGCATCAACTAGAGGCAATAGCTACAAGCAGAATAAACGAATAAGGAGTACAGCTGACCAATGGAAAGGATAAAGAAACTAAAGAAGAAAACTGTGGAATGTATAAGTTGACCTGCCCAAAATTGGGAAGATGTACATTGGTCAAACGAAGCGTTTAGTGTGGTATTTAGATGCGACGAACACTTCAAACAAGCTGAGGTAGCAAAGAATTAGAATAGAACTGATTGTAAATCGTCAGTAGCAGAGCATATAGTCAGAAATTGCTACGAAATACGATCAAAGACGTCGAAGTAATTAAAGAAATAGAAAAATGACAAAAATTAGACTGCAGCGGAAGTATACAAATAAGGAAGGTGCCAGCAAGTACGAAGATAAACACGGATTCAGGTAATAATGATTCGAAACTAATTGACCTAATTAAGTAATAAGAATTAAATAACGATTGAGTAATTAAGGTAGTATGTCAAAAAGTCTTATTGTCTAAAGAATATGATTAGCTATTGAATGTTAGCAATAAAATCTGTAAAATCACGTAGTGTATAAAGGTAGGCTAGGATAGGTTGGAAGTAGTGTACTGAAGATTATCGCATGTTGCGGTTGAAATACATATCTACCGATATTAAAATAAAAATATAGTTGAAAAATGAAGCATTTTGATCTTTTTTTGCAAAAATAGACAAGTATACCAATTTAGCTACTAAAAGTCACTAAATCTGAAAAATTTGTGTATGTTCGACAACATTGTCAGAGGGCTTTTATACAAGAATCAACGGCCTGGTGATGGATAATGTGTTATCTCCAATTCTGTTGTTTAAAATAAAAAAAGCATTGCCAAAATAGACGAGACTAGTAATTATGAAGAAGAATTGGGTCTGCGTTAAAAATGGACCAAGAAGGATAATTGACACATCGCTCTAAGAAAAATACGTTTTTTTTTGAGAAATTCGACATTATTCATCAACATCTAACTTTTTTTCATCTAATTTTTCAATGCCTTTTTGTAGAAAATTTTGTCTTTGTTCCTCAAGAAGTTTTCAGTTTCGGCAGTCCCTTCTCTGGGGCCAAATCTGTTTTCCGTGAGTAGGTCTGCTTAAACGCAGTAGTCGTTGTAGGCTGGAGAGAGCTGGCTAATATGTTGGGAAGCAATTTGAAATGTGAATTCATTTAACCATTGTTTTCATCGCCTTTTGACACGGTGCATTATCCGTATTTTTCATTTGTGTCCGTTTTTCGCAATTCCTTCCTTCAAAGGCACCATTAGATTTCCTCAAATACTACAGCCATTAATACTACGTTCAGAACCAGCCTAAATTATCTAATTTTGTGAAAGCGATTTTCAAATCATGCGAAAATGTTCACACCAAGTCAGCGTGATTTTTGTGGTTCCTGTCGCAACATGTACGAGGGCGGTTCAATAAGTACTGGTGTTTACGACAGAGGGCGTTCCTGAGGGAAGTTGGTATTATCGTGTGCTGCCATTTATCAAACGACGGTAAAGAAAAAAAAAATTGGTGAATTAGTTTTTATTTGGCAGCCATTCGAGTAAGAGCTGTTACGTGATTTTCGCTAAGACTAAAAAAGAGCGTTCGATAATTCACTTTTTGTTTTTGGATGGAAAAAAATGCGTGGAGATATAAGCAAAGTTGGATGCTGTTTATGAGGACACTTCGCCGTCTATGAGCACAGTTAGATATTGGTTCAACGAATTTAAATGTGGGCGAACATCCGTTTTTGGATGAGGAGCAACCAGGATGCCTAGCAGACGTGGTTACCGAGGAAACCTTTCAAAAAGACTACGACATGATTCTCGATGATCGACGAACGAAAGGGGGCAAAGCAGCAGAGGCCGTAGGTGTGTCGACCGGAACGTCAATTAATATTTTACATGATAAGTTAGCGATGAACAAATTGTCGAATCGATGGATGCCGCGATTTCCCCACGATGGAAAACAAGCGGATGCGGCTGTTAACTTAGAAGCAGTATTTGGACCAATTTAAGCGAGATCCGAAGGAATTTTTGCGTCGAGTTATCACCGTTGATGAAATTCGGATTCATAATTACACACCAGAAACTAAGCAACAATCAAAACAATGGATTTCTCCCGGTGAATCTGCTCCAAAAAAGGCGAAGACGGTCCCATCGACCGGAAAGGTCAAGGTGACATGTTTTTGGGATGCGGACGGTGTCACCCTCATGGATTTTTTAGAAAAATCAAAAACGATCACTGGATAATGCTACAGTAAGTTATTGGACCGCTTCGACAAAAATTGAAGGAGACACGGCCGCATTTGGCGAAAAGATGCTGTTTCACCATGATAACGCACCAGCACATTCATCAGGAGTTGTCGTCGCCAAACTGCATGAATTGCGTCACAAATTGCTGCCGCACTCACCATATTTAACTAATCTGGCTCCCTGCGGCTTTTTCTTGTTCCCTAATATGTAGAAATGGCTCGTGGGAAAAATAATTTAGCTCCAACGAGGAAGTCATCGCCGAGACAGAGATGTATTTTAGAGAGTTCGTCAAATCCTATTTTTTGGAGGGGTTAAAAAAATAGCAGGAACATTGGGAGAAGTGTATCTTTCTAAAAGGGGACTATGTTGAAAAATAAAAAAAAAATATTTGAAAAAATGGTGTAAAAATGACAAAGTTCTTTGATCGGGTGTCCAATTTCTAAGCAAATTAAAAAAAAATTCTTAATTATATAACATTAATTACTTAACTATCAATCTTCTTCTTCTTCTTCTTCGTAGCCCTACAGCCCCTTTCGGGCCTTCGCTTAGAGATAGTTAGAGTATCTCATTATCAGTGTCTAATGTATCGGCACTCCACAAGATGATATGATCATAATCACGCTTTGGCCGTGTGTCCGTCCACCCAGCTGCGATACGTTCTGATTATTAAACCAGCACGTATCATAAATGAACGGGCTTATAGTCCGAACTAAGTCTCGTTGACACCAACGAAACTTGAACTAGAGACCTTCGGCTTACGGGCTTAGTGCTACTACTTAACTATCAATGCCTAGTTTATATTTCTGTCTTTTTTTCACATCTGCCTTTCACTTTCAAAGAATGGAGGTATATATGAAGCCTTGTTGCAATTACAGTTAGTTCAAGAATGAAATCAAGTATTCTATTTAGAATCACCGCCAAAACTGGCCGCAGAACAATGGAAATATCGTGAGAAAAAATATCTGCACTGCACTTCGCATTAGTATCGGGATTAACGCGCGAATTTCTCTCTGATTAATATCAGAACAGAAAATTGCACTCCCAGAACAGATGTACCAATTATCACCCCGAACCGCCGCGGCGTCCGCGCTGGTGCGCAATCTCGAGCAGACTCCCCGAGCCATCCAAATCTCCGCATGATTTTCTCCGCCGCACCTGTAAATCCAAAACCGCTGCTAGCTCAGCTGAGTTAGATTGCATTCGCTAATGCAATACATGGATGTGATGCACTAAATCAGTCTTCCCATGGCCGAAATTTCAATTGGCAGATTTGTGTAATTAAGTTAATAATATTAATAATAGATTGAAAATTTATTTATTTATTTATTGCCAAACAAGGCAGAGGTACGAAAATTTAAAAATATGTTTTACAATTTATTAAAATTTTATGAAAGTACAATATTTTTTCTTAATCTATGAATGAAATGATGGGATGAAGAGGATAGGGCGTTAGACAACAAAGTTTTGAATTGGGATCTGGAAATTGTTGGGGAGTAATGCACACTTAGTGAGTTGAATGTTTTGCAACACCTGTTTATAGGTTCGTTATCAGCGTAAATTGTGTGATGACGCTTTTCAACCAGCAGACGTGAATGCCTTGTGAAACGTATTTTCTCATTCATTTTTATTCTTTCAACTAAGGACGGTATTTTTATATTGCCTCTGAGAACATCAAATGTGAAACAACAAGTTATCACCTTTCTTCGAGAGTCTAGTGAGGACATATTGAGAATACGGAGTCTATGCTCATAGGATGGTAAATCTTTATAATTCTTCGGATCATATAGTGATCTCAACGCAAATATTAGAAACTGTTTTTGAACAGACTCAAGTCAGTCTATATGGACATCAAAGGCAGGATCCCAAACAAGGCAGGCATATTCAAGAATGGGACGTACTAAAGAAACATATAATGATGTTGAAACCCATACGTTCTGAAATTCCTTAGATCAGAGGCTTTACAGAGAGACTCATCGTAATGTAAATTGAAGCGCAATTTACTATCCAAAATGACGCCGAGGTCTACTATACTGTCCACTCTGCTAAGTTTTTGGTAGTTTAGATGATAGTCAGAAGCGATGACGGAGTTTTTACGAGAAAAACTAATTACCTGAAATTGATCAAAGTTTAAAGATAGTTGGTTTATTTTTGACCATTCTAGTAGGGAACTAATCTTGTTTTGTAAGAATAGTGAGTCCTTTTGGGAAGTTATCACGTGGTATAGTTTAAGATCATCGGCATAAAATAGGTGAGGAATATCAGACAGAACTGCAGAAAGATCCGAAATGAAGATGTTAAATAGAAGAGGACCCAGATGGCTGCCCTGAGGTACACCTGAGCAAACATCGATTTTCTTGGACACAAATCCTTGAAATTTAACAAACTGAGTCCGATTCTGGAGATGTGAGACAATCCAGTCCAGCAAAGTACCACTAATCCCAAACTTTTTCAGCTTATGAGTCATAATTTTGTGGTTGACACGATCGAAAGCTTTGCTGAAATCAGTGTAAATCGCGTCGATCTGGTACCCCTTTTCCATCTCACAGAGAATGCTAGAGACCATTACTGTAAGATTTGTTGTCGTAGAGCGATTCTTACGGAAGCCATGCTGTTCGTCATTGAGTTGAGGTTCTACTATAGGAGACATCTTCGTACAAACTATTTTCTCAAATAGTTTAGGGATAGCCGATAGAATTGCAATACCTCTGTAATTTTCAACAGATCTTTTGTCCTTGTTTTTATGAATAGGGGTCAAATGAGATGACTTCCAGAGAGACGGGAAAATTCCAGAAGAAAGGGATTTATTAAAAATAATGTGAAGTTGTAAAATTAATTGCCCTCTGCACTGGCACAAAAGGCGCGGAGGGATTAAATCAGGGCCGGGTCCTTTATTGAAATCAAGCTCCTCAATCGCTTTAAATATTTCTTCTGTGGAAATATAGATGTTCTCAATTAGAGGTGCGGAATATATGTCAGAGGAAGGTGTATACGGTAAACAGCTGGTCGCACAATATACGAATTGAAACTGTTTAGCGAAAAACTCACATATATCTTCAGGGTTACATGAGGTCGATTCCTGGTAGGACATGGACTTGGGAAAACCTTGAGACTTGCGTTTGATATTTATGAATTCAAAGAACTTTTTTGGATTTTTGATGATGTTCTCACCAATTGAGTTAACATATGACTTATATGCTTCCCTAGATCTCAATTGGAATTCTTTTGCCAGCTCATCATATTTACTTTTCAATTCAAGACTCACATTGGTTTTCGTTTGAATAATTTTGTTGAGCTTATTTCTTTGGTTTCGCAAATATCGGAGATCCTTATCAAGCCAAGGCTCTGAAAGTTTATTTTTCCTTTTGATCTTAGGTACGTATCTTTCAACGGCGTCCATAGAACACTTGTAGAAATGATCTACTGCATCGTTAACATCTAACGTTGTAAGCGTACCAGTCCAGTCGATTGCGCTGAGATGATTATTAATGCTTTCGAAGTCAGTATTATAGAAATCATATACAATTGAATTATTGTAAGATAGATGGTTTGTTTCTTCAGCAGTGGACAATTCAATAGACAGTACGAATGGTGGAGGCTATTTGAAAACAAATGGTCCGCTTCACTAGTTGGATTGACCACTACTTCGTCGTACGCATTTGTAAAAATAAGGTCTAGCCAGTTGCCATAATGGTTGGGGGACATGTTAACTTGCTGCAAATCATTGCCATAGAAAGTGCTCATCAGGTTGAAGTCCATATGGTCCTGGAGATTAACTGGAAGAAGACCTTTATCACATTCATCAGTCATGAATATCAAATCAGGTCGGTTAAAGTCACCGGAGATAATAATCTTATCTTCTACGTTGATGGAAGCAGCGAGTGAAGAAATTATATCACATACATCGTTGTACAATACTTCATTGGATTTAGGAGGGATATAAAAAACTCCAATGTACATGTTTGATTTCGGCATTTTGATGCAGACAATTTTATGCTGGAAGGATTTGTTAGGGACTGTAGTGACGAGCTCGCTAGAAAAAGAGTTATGAACTGCAATCAAAACCCCTCCTCCTCTAGTTTGCCCAGTACTGCGGAAATCCCTATCTTCCCTATAAATAGTCCAGCTGCCATCAAGAATCTCTTCGTTTAAAAAAGAGTCATTCAACCAAGTTTCGGTCAAGGAAAGAACATTGAAGTGGCATGATTTGGCGTCTAAAAAAAGTCGATTGACCTTTCCTCTCATACCTCCGCAGTTGTGGTAAAGAAGTCTAAGGCGTTTAGAAGTGAGCGTATTATTGGGGACGAAAAAATTTATGATGTTGCTCTCTTGATCTCTGAAGCGATGAAATGTAATTTGAGCTAACATGTGAAGCAACGTGTCCAAGTCTTTTTTGCTTGGTCAGATGTCACGCCTAGTTCTGTGCGAAATCTTAAATATAGTGCACGGAGAGCCTCGATTTCTATAGGAAGACCTTCCCGCTGGATCATAACTTTCAGGTTGGTCTTCGTCTTGTCATCAACACACGTAGTATCGGGAGCTTTGTACATATATGCTAGGTACAATCTGACATATTCATAGATTTTATGATCTCTTAGTCTAGATAAGAGGTATCTGCATTCAAGATCAGCGCTCGAATTTATAGATGCTTTAACAACTGGAGGTATGAGGGGATCTATAAAGGAATAATAATTAATTGATAGATTATCCGTTGGTGCTGGCATCTGAATCAAAGGTGGGGATGAAGGTGTTTGAAAACCTCCATGTACAAAATTCGGGTATTTATTAGAAGGCGTATACACCTGCGAAGTTTTTTTCGTATTTTCCGTAATACTGGTGGTGGAAAAGGAAGCCTCGATCCCTTGCGAAGGCCTGTAGTACGTTGTTGAATGTGGATCGATTGCATTATCAGTCTTGTGTGTAGAAGAAGTGGGAATTTTGTCTAGAGTATTGATAATTTGGCTATGTGCAGTTAATGAAGAATTATCAGGAGTTATATTACCTGGGACAACTCTGGAATTAGGATTTTGCCTGGAAAGTGGAGTTACAACAGAATTATAAATTTGGTTACCTGTTAGAGTAGAACTAATGCTAACTGAAGATTTTTTTTAAACCTTTTGCTGATTTCGTCATCGTCGTTGTAGTACTTATTTAAATCATAATAAAAGATGAACATTATAACGAATATCAATGCAAAGAAAAAATTTACGTTTAATGTAATAAAAAAAAACAATATAAATTTATATTTATAATAAAAAAGTTAACATTTTTTTTTCTTTTCAAATTTTATAATTTACAAATGTTAAATTTGAGTAACTAAATTTTTCAAATCTGCAGTTGTAATTTCGGAACAGTGTTATGCAGTTTTCGGGCAGTTAACTTGTGTGACCTTTCGATTACTATATACTCTGCAAGTTTGATGAAAATCGAATCATATTCACTAAAGTTATAGCCATTTGAAATTTTTCAAAATGCAACAACAATAACACCATTTTGATATTTTATGGACACTGCAGTTTGGATTTGATTATCTTGAAATTTTCAAATAAGATCAATAACAAATCATTTTGGGAATTCATGATTTGAGTAATTTTTGTTAGTTGGCATCAAAATGGCGACCGTTGAAAATAGAGAAACAATTTATTTTCTTTTAAACGTGCACATCTCTTTGACATGTTTCTTGACTTTATTTGTTGCTGGTGACTGCATTTCGTAAGTTGGGTACAAAACCTTTCTGACATGAGCGTAGGTCTGTCTACCCAACTTTTTTTTATACTTCTTATGTCATGTCTACGAAACTGTTGTATAAATAACTTAAAAATCTTCCTTATACTGATTGTTAAACCATATTACCGTAATTCAGTTTTTCCTTCTGTAGATTTACTCAGCGTATTAAATTTTTATTTCTATCATACCTCTTACAGCTGTGCATACGTGGATTAGTGCACGTATTCAAATATCTAGATACACAGGCAATGAAGGAGGATAAAGGAAAATCAGGTACAGGTTATGATGGAATCACTACACTCAGGCGAACGCCCAGGCATACAAATAGTCTGACAGATACGTCAAAATCCCGACGTGCCAATATTGACTCAGGATACAGTACTAGTGATGGTGTTGATAAGCGCTGGTCACAGGACGCAATCCGAACCGGTAGAGAAATTAAATTGTTGTTAAGAATATGGAAAACTTATTTGAATAAATTTCAGTACCTGCTAAAAACATGACACCAAAACCAAAACCTTCAAAACTTTTAGATAACTCGCTCGGTGATACAATAAATTCAACAAAAGTGAATCAGGGACTAACAAACGGACCAAATGAGTGCGCAGTAGAAAATAATTCAAATGAACAATTAGTGATTGCGAGGAATGATAGTGCGTCCCCATTAAATATCGGTAGTAGTAATAGGTGAGTACTGTTCTTTACCATAATCTTGAGGATCACTAAATCTCATTGAATACAGCGAAAGCACATCTCCGGAAGATGATTTTACTCTCGATAATCAAAAACAATCGGGTAGAGAAAAGAATTTCAGTAACATCCAAACATACAGGGAATATAAAGAAGCATTGAAGCAACAACGAAACCAAGAGCTCTCAGTATATCGTGCAAAAGGACAAAATAATTCAAACGATATAAATCGTTTGGATGGAAATGTTTCCAATAACATTGATAACGCCGACGATCATAGCAATAGCAATATGAACTGTAACTTTAATATTCAATCTAATGGACAAGTGAAAAAAACTTCTCCTGATGATTCTCCCGTACAAACAGCTGCCATAATAACGAAACCAGTTCAAAAAGTGATTCCATCTAGAAGTACAACACCATTGTATCAAGCAAACAACGACACTACAATAAAAGACACATGTGACTACATTGGATATGTAAAGCCAAGTAGTCCCACCAAATGCAATGGTACTACACCCAACAACAATTCTTTGATTGGTAGTAAACTACCCACACCACCCAAGGTTTCAAATATAAAACCACCATTGACTAAAACCAGGTAATGTTGGAAGTTTAATTATTTCAATGAGAAACTTTCATCATTATTTCCGCTAGGAATGTTTCATGGAACAGCGATATACCTCCAGACAAGCTGAGTTTCACAATGCGTAGAGAATTCGATAAGCAAAAAGAGGAAACAGAACTTCTAACACAATTACGGACGGTATGTTAATAACTTGTATTTAGATGCATTCATGTAAATGAGAAAATGTATTCAGATTATTGAAACAAGATTGAAAATGACTATGCCAGAAGATATATCATCAGCTTTAACCGATGGTGTGGTTCTTTGTCATCTAGCGAATTATGTTCGTCCACGGTCTGTGGGGAGCATACACGTTCCACCCCCTGGAGTGGTTAGTATATGAAAACCCTACTAAAGAACAATTCACATTAATTTTCTTTATCACTGATTGCCTTGCAGCCAAAGTTAACAATGGCGCGATGCCGCAGGAATGTGGACAACTTTTTGGAAGCGTGCCGAAAAATAGGTGTAGATGAGGTAAGTCAGTTTTTTCACATAATTTAAATTTTCCTATGGGTGGTCCTTTGTGCAAGTGCGTAATATGATAAATAATATGTTTCCTAAATGTATAATTCACATCTCATGTATAAATGTACTCTTGTTTCACCTTGATTCATGTTTAAAATTAATTAAAGTTAAAAGGAAGTGTATATACACATGTTTTTAATGATAATATGCAAATCACTCGTATCTTTAATGCAAAGCACGCAATTAGCTTCAAAGTGAAAATGTTTGCTCTCTTTTCGAGCCGGGATAAACGCTTTGGCTTTTCATTTAGATTATTGGGAGCGTTTATAATCAATAGTTTAAATATCTGACTGGATCATGTTGTTAACGATAAGCTTAATTAGTTAAGTATATCATGACAAAGAAAAGCTATAAAAGTGCATAAAATTTGCAAATAGCTTAACAATTTGTATAGAAATATGAAATATAGATTGAGGTGAGGTTCATTTCTTTGTCTTCACACTTCTTTAATGGTTTCCATTTACATTCCATACTTGGGCTGTATTGAACTCATTTTTATGTCATCCCATATCTCCTTTTCAATTGATAGCAAATTTCTTCTTTTCATTTTATGCACTCTTGAACATTTACCTTATTTTGTACATCGTGATATGAATTCGTTAATGAACCGAAGATTTGTTAAAAGAAATTCTTGTGCAAATTATTTTTGATTGTCACACAATTTGTCTATTTTTCGAAGGCTTGCGTATAGTCGCACATAATTTTCATTCTCAAATATTTTCGAATATGCTACCGAATTCGAGAAAACGTGACTTCCAGTAGACTTGACAGGTTTGCATCAGTTAAGATTTCGACTAATTGGATTCCATACCTAAAGTGTGGGGATGAGATATGAGCTGAATGTACAAAATCATATTGCTTCTAATATAAGAAGCTGTTTCGCCCAATCTGGCGCAAAATTTTATCGCGACGCGTTGCTCTTGATTTCGTTTCTCCATTTTCGTGACGAGCAGCACCACCACACGTCTACTCAACACGACACAGCAGGCGAACTAAACAAGCTAGAGCAATGTTAAATATATCAATGGAGAGGGGAATGATGCCGGGGAAGAAGAAGGAAATTTCAAGGTCGCAGGTTTACTACAAGCGCGGCAATAAAATCAATCTCATTACTTAATTGTCACCTCGTATTTTGCCACTACTGTAAATGCCAACAAGGTTCCAACAAACTCACACTTCAATGAAATGAATGCATTCCCTTTTATTCCAGCGAATTTCGTTAGTAGGTTTGGAATAGTCAGCGACATCCCTGAAGACTATGATCTTATTGAGTTTTTAGCTATGGGTAAACCATGCAACAAATATAATGAAATCTCGGACACTAAATTATTGATGTCTAAAGACTAAGAAGGAAGGATCCCAACTCCCTCAAAAGTACATACCGATAGACAATTCAATTTGTGGTTACAGGAAACTTGTTACTAGACAAACTAAAGCTGGAATATGTACTACTAAAAGTAGATTACTGTAAGCTTACTCCGAGACAGTGTCTCAATTGTGGAAGACTAGGCCATAGTGCACCCATTTGTAAATACAAGGAGAAAACTTGCCTAAGATGTGTTGACACTAAATGCATCCTATGTTGTGATGTAGGTTACTCAGCTTCGGGTAGAATATGCTCAAAATGGGTATATTCTTCTTCGTAGCGCTACAGCCCCTCTCGGGCCTTCGCTGCCTGTGACAAGCGCCTCCAACTGCCTCCATCCATTTACCGCGTTCTCCAATTCCAAAATCCGAGCAGCGATGAACTGTCTACGGTCTCCCGATTGTCGGTTTTGCCCAGGGGAGGAGGACAATGCCTGCCACACATTTTTTGCATGTACAAAATGGTTCAGGCTGCGAAGGGAACTCTGCAGGGAGACGGGAGAGCTCACCCGGGATGCTCGAATCTGTTGACAAATGGAACCAGGTGACACATTATGCTCGGGCAGTCCTAAAAGATAAAAGGGACTCACAGCAGTCGGGGGCGTTGGGGTTGGGGGATCGCTTTTCTGGCACTTCCTCTTCCCTCCCGCTAGGAAAGGGATTCCCCAGCTTGAAGGCGCCTCACGGCGTAACAAAACGAGGCCTGGCCCGAAGTAATGTGTCAAACGGTTCCAGGCTGGGTTCTCAGGTTGACAGGGGAGGTGTTTAGTGGGCAGTCCAGTCGCATTCGTGTGAGCATGGGAGTCCCACACTCTGTGCATAAATGGCATTCACCTCCCTACCACAAAAAAAAAAATTACATATTTTCAGTTGTAATGATGTAAGCGCCGACGTCGTTGTTAGTGTTTTTAATTGCCAGTCATTCAAGTATGTTCTTGACCTTTCCAATGATATTCATTGTTTGCCATGCAATTTGTTATTTTCTTGATGATTAAATTATAATGTTCACATGGCACAGCAACAGTAAATACAAGTTTATGTGAATATGTAACGATACTTTTTATAAGAAAAAAAATGTAATGTCAACCAAAAACTTTTCTTCCTTTCGTAGCACTACAGCCCCTTTCGGGCTTTCGCTTAGAGATGGTTAGAGTATCTCATTGTCATGATCGAATGTATCGGCACTCCACAAGGTGATATGATCATTATCACGCTTTGGCCATGTGTCCGTCCACCCAGCTGCGATACGTTCTGATTTTAAACCAGCACGTATCATAATTGAACGGGCTTATAGTCCGTCCGAAGAATCACTCGAACTAAATATCGTTGACGCCAACGAAACTCGATCCAGAGACCTTCGGCTTACAGGCTTAATGCTCTAACCACTAGACCACGCGGACTACATCAACCAAGAACACATAAAGCAATTTCAGACTTTATTTTAATTTTTTATTCAATATCCAAGCATTTATCCCAGCTACATCGAGAATGTTAGATGAAAATTTAGGGTGGCCACCTTTTGGCACCTGATAAAATCTTTATTTTCATTGCATTGCAACAGTCGAAATATATCGAATTTAGGATGGTTGTATCTATTTTGACTTGTTTGACCTTTATACAGGAAAAACATTCTTTAGTTGACTCTTATAAGCTGGATATGTGCAGCCATTTGATGCGAAATCAATGTTGAAAAACAAGCCGTGCTTGTCTTATGATTGTGATTTTTCAGGAGCTCCCTTTCGTTTGCTTATATTGGTCACGTCAAAAATGTATTTGGAAAATAATGTTTGTGCCTAAAGAAAAACTTGCAAAAGAATTCTTTGTTGCTATGGCTCTTGGTTGAAAAAGTTTCAACACAAATGCACCTTGAGATGCGTCTTAAACAAAGAAATTCTAAATCAGACATAAGCAAAAATTTGAGGCCAAATTCGCAGGTTTGTTTGATATATATTATGTGATATATTGTACAATATACAGTGTGTCCCAAATTTATAGGGGCACACAGTTTTTTAGTCAAATTTTTAATGTTTTTAAACCAAACAAATCTTAATTTGCACAAGCTATTTCTACTTCTAATTTACGATTTCTGTCTTTTTTTGGTGAGCCTACGACAATTTGTTCGTTTATTATGCCCAAGTTTATAGGGGCAGTGAAAAAAACACGATTTTCCATAGAAAATTTTTTATTATTGGTAAAATCCATTGATTCGCAACAAAAAATTAGTAATTAATAACGTTACCATCGTTTTTAAATAACATTTTCATCCGTTTTTGCATCGAATTGTTGAGATTTGTCTAGCTGCTCATACTGATGTTTTCCCAAGCTTTTTTGACGCCCTCCTCCAGCTCTGTGTCTGATGAATATTGACGAGCGTTGTCATAAACGTGGCGGACCATCATGCCCCAAACATTTTCTATTGGATTTAGATCCGAAGAAATGGCAGGCCACTGAAGTACAGGAATTTTCACTTTTGACAACCATTCCTTGGTAGATTTACTGGAGTGAATTGACGCGTTGTCCTGTTGAAAGATCAGTTTTGCAGAGCGATAACGGCGGAAATAGGGCTTCAGATGCTTTTCTAGCACTGCCTAATAGTCTTCGCTGTTCATTCGATGCGAAATGATTTCCATGCCAACTTTTCCGAATCCACTGTAGGCCGTCCACACCATAACGAACCCACCGGCCAAAGTTCCGCCTGGAGAAAAAACGTGGCTCTTTGCGCAGATCTCGCCAATAGTCTCGAACGCCATCTGGGCCATCTAAGTTAAACTTGAATAACTATCAACGGCATTACTCGAACGGTTGATTAGCCTAGCTATTTCTCTATTACACTTGCCGCATGTCTTGAATGCATCAATAGATGCCTTTTCTTCTCTCGATAGCTGTTTTCCTCTACTCATTTTCACACAACACTCCACGTATAAATCTTTGCTGGCGATTAGCACGCAACTGAGTTTTCTGAACAAGCGTGCCTGTACTTATTCCTGAGCCGATTGTTTCAGAAAATTCCATATTATGCTGGTCGTCTAGAACAGTCTGGAATTTTCTATTATCCTAAACCAACCAATTCGAAACTTCTACCAACATCAGTTGCCGCAAATCACGAGTTTATCTATGATTAGTGCTCAAACCGTGAGCACCAAACGAAAAAAAAAAAAAGAAAATGCAGGTATACAGCAAACGGACGACCGAAAAGAAACCCAGTTTTTACAGTGCCTCAAAATTTCACGGTGCAAAGGAGTATTTCCTTTATACTTGTGTAAAATTTGTTGGTAAAGTGTTCAATTTCAACAGGAACTACAGTATACACGCAATCATTTGTAGTTCACGATAGGATTTCACCAGCAAAAATAATTTTCGATAGAAAATCGTGTTTTTTTTCACTGCCCCTATAAATGGGACACTATTTTTTTAAATTGCATAATAAACGAACAAGTTGTCGTAGGCTCACCAAAAAAAGACAGAAATCGTGAATTAGAAGTAGAAATAGCTTGTGCAAATTAAGATTTGTTTGGTTTAAAAACATTAAAAATTTGACTAAAAAACTGGGCGCCCCTATAAATTTGGGACACACTGTATTAGGTGATATATATTATTTGAACCCATATCTGGTCTTTATTTAAGAGATATGTATATTGACCATCATATAAGCCTGATTTAAGCAATTTCGACTATTTCAATAAATTTATCTCAAACTGGGAACATTAGCCGATTCGATTCTTTCTTAGAATCCCCATAAAATTTTATCTACTCATATTTTTGGCAAAAAATTGGTCCTCATTTCTTATTTTATAAATATTCAAGCCTTAGAGTAGTTGTTTTGTAAGCAACTCATGCATATAATGTTGAAAGGAAAGCCTTCAGTTCCACAAACGTAAGTGTCAATTTTTCTTCAAAAACTATGTATATATCTTTTTGAACGAACGAATTTTTATCATCTTGTCTGTTGCTCAATTTATCTCCATTTTCCTTATCAAAAACTTCGCTTTAACTCTTTTTGGGAAGGACCCGTTTGTACTAGTTGCCATGTGAATCACGTTGGTTTTTTAATTCAGCTTCGATATAATAAAATTCATCATTTTCAACATTGAAGTTACAATGTTTACTTATTTATGACAGAAAGCCTTTCTCACCAGTCAGTTTGACTGGTTTGGTTTAGTACAAATGATAATGCGCATTAAAAAACAAAACGAAACGCATAAAAGTTTTATTTTGAATGTTTATAAATATCATGATAACAGTCGGCGTGGTGTAGTGTTGAAGAGTGCTCAACCTGTAAGCCAAAAGTCCCTGGTTCGAATTCCATTGGTGACAACGAGATTGGCTTGAAGTGATTCTTTGGACGGACTATACAGGTGCGTCAGCAAAATCCGGAAAGAACACGAGTTTTTATAATTACTATTTATTACTTATAAACTAACATTCACCACTAAAGTTATTAAATTGTAACTCAATGTAACCCCCCCTTGCTTCAATCACTGCTTCAATTCTCCGCCTGAATGGCACGCCTTCTTTAACTGCTCTCGTTGTAAATTAATGAATGCTGCTTCAACAGTGGCCTGTAGGGGTGCCACATTAGGATGTCTGGACTTGTTAATAACCCGCTCAATAACGCTCCACACGTAATAATCCTGGGGGCTTAAATCTGGGCTGTTGGGAGAGGAAAACCGGATGCGATCCGCAGCTTCGTTCTTCAGTGAACACAGAAGCAAGTGACAACGAGCCATTCTTTTTGTTTTAGCAGCCTCGGACAGCATCTGTCACACCCTTATTACGTAGGACGTGCACCTCAGGTCCTCTTCGGCATTTCGACCCATGGAAGTCTCACTCACACCCAAGATGGCCGCCATTTTTCTGAGCGGGCTCCCAGGATCCTCCGAGATGAGGTCTTGGGCACTTCGAACAACTTCCGGGGCCCTTGCCTTCTTCATGAGTTTTCCTTGTTGGACTTGGAGAACCTTCGCCACACTTTTCGCGGCGGCATACTTCTGAGCTATATCGTAAACTGTGGGTTTCGTATACCCGAAAAACGTTATAATTTCTGTTGGCGACCGTCCAACGTGAAGACTCAATAATCGCCACTCTTCGATTGTATTCAGCACTCGATTGGACTAACTCCGCCATATAAAATTCACGCATGAATGCACACTCGTTACTCAGTTGAAATGACAACAAATGACTGCTGTCATTGAGATCCACTACAGCGACAAATAAATGTGAAGTTTCTCCAGTATTTGCTGACGCACCCTGTATAAGCCCGCTCAATCATGATCCGTAATGCTTTAAAAATCAACATGTATCGCAGCTGGGTGGGCGAACACACCACCAAGCGTGGTACTGACCATATCACCTTCTCGAGTGCCTATACGATCAGGATAATTAAATACTCTTATCTGTAAGCGAAGACCCGAAAAGAGCTGTAGTGCTAAAACAAAGAAAAAGCAAAATTATAACACCCTTGCGACAAGTAAAATTAATATAAAGCAGGGATTTCATGATGAAATTGTAAAACCAGTCGTTTCAACTCGTGTGGTAAATCTAGTGTTACTGCAGTATGATTCATTCATATATTAAATTTCTGACAAAAATATTTTGTTGCGTTTTTTACCATATAACAGTTTCCCGCACTTTTAGATAGCACACGAGTGATAGGTGTTTTTCTCGCCGACAATCTGTAGAGAAACTGCTGCGTCGATTCCGGTATCGATGACAAATGTTTCTTTAGATCTGAAAATACTAATAAGGGTGCTCGCATAATTCATTTTTCAACGTTTAAAATGTTACCTGTCATCGCCTATCATGTAGTCGTCCTATCAAATGGTTTATTCTTCTCCGTTAAATGGTGAGGCGGTTTTACCGTTGTTTGTTCTTTGGCAAGCCCAGTAAATTATGGAATCGGCTTGTTTTCCATTTGTATAGTCTTTGTTGATGCTATATATCCCAGGCACAGGAGCACCATGCTTTCAGCTCAACTTCAAATCGGATTTACATAGCCTCGTTAAGCCTTCTTTGAGATGCCATATACATTCGTCAAATCATTTACTAACCACGATTATATCATCCAAGTAGACGAGACAGGCCTGTTAGCTTAATTAACGTAAAACAAACGATAATTACGATGAACTATCCCAGCCCAGATCCAACCAAAAACACCATGATTTCGTAGTCTTCTTCTTTTTCGTAGCACTACAATCCCTCTCGGGCTTTCACTTCTTGTAACAAGCGCCTCCAACTGTCTCGATCTATTGATCGCGTCCTCCGATTTCGAAATCCGTGCAGCGATGAACTGTTTTCGTCGACCGAGTCAGACTAGCGTTTCCTTGGTTTCCTCACTGGTCTGCGCCCTTCATTCCTCCCAACGAATACCTTTTTGGGTATCCGTTGTTCGTCCATACGATTCACGTGGCCAGCCCATTGCAGCTTCCACAGCCTTACAATCGTTGAGACCCCAGGGCTCGTTAAGAATTTTATCAGCTCATGGTTGCATCGAATTCGCCATTGGTTCCCATCTAGCTTCGCTCCAAATGTTCGCCTCAGGACCCGTCTTTCGTAGGCTTTCAATATGTTTGCGGATGCTTGAGTTAGGTTCCATGTTTCACACCTATAGCATAGCAAAAGATTTGTATACTTGGAGCTTTATTTTCCTGTATATGCAGCTGGTCTTCAAGATCGCCAAACCTAAATAAAATATTTTATTTGCGAGCTGTATACTTCGGCGTATTTCGTCTCTTTCATTACAGCTTCTCATTATTTTGGCGGCTAAATACACAAACTCACCCACATGTTCGATATTGTATTCGCCAGGTGTGATATTTTGGGCTTTTGAAATATTTTACTCTCGGCTACGTCATGTTTTTTGTTTCCTTCTCATTGATTAGTAGCCTTACTAGTTTTGCTTCGCTTTCGAATTTCAGGAATAGTACTTTGGCGGTTGTTAATGACCGTGACAAAATGTTAACGTCGTCCGCATAGGCTACCACTTGTATAATTGCGAGTACGTACCTCTTGTATCGGCAGGTAGCTTTCTGATAACATATTCCAGAGCCAAATTGAATAGTAATGGGGCCAGCCCATCTCCCTGCTTTAGTTCGATATTTGTTTCCAAGGCGTCAGTGAGTTGGTTATTGGTGCGTACTTGAGAGGTTGTCCACGTCATTGTCATTTTGGTAAGACGGACTAATTTGGCTGGGATACCAAAGCAAAGAATTATTTGGTACGATCAATACTGTCGTATGCTTGCTTAAAGCCAACGAAAATTTGGTGTAAGTCTATGTTGAACTCCCAGCATTTTTCAAGTACCTGTTTGACTGTGAACAATTGATCTATCGTGGATCTACCTGCTCTAAAGCCACCTTGATCCTCCCCAATAATACTATTGGTGTATGATCTGATTTTATCTTCCAAGATCTTTGAAAATATATTGTATGCCGTACAAAGTAGTGATATGCCTCAATAGCTTTCGCACTGTAGATTGTCATCTTTTTTGTGGATAGGGAATATAATTGATTGGTACCACTCGTTCGGCTTATGCTTTTGTTGCAAAATGTGCTGGATGACTTTGTGAATAGCTTTATGAACACTGCTGCCATCATATTTGATGAGCTCCACTGGAATCTCATCGATGCCCGGCGCTTTATTATTCTTTGGGGCCTTGGTGTTGTAACAAACTTCATCTAGAGTTGGTGGGGCTAATGGAAGCTCGCCGGGGATACCTATAGGGTCCGATGCTATGGAGCTATGCGGAGGATTAAGGAGATTCTTGAAACATGATGCCAATCTTTTCTTAATCCTGTTTTCAACAGCAATGTTGTTGCCGATGTCATCACGGCAGAGTTTGGTCTTGGCTGATAACCTCGTTTCAAGCTTTTCACTACTTTGTATACTTGTCTTGTGTTGTTGCTCGCTAGATTTACATCTATACTTCTCAATTGGTCACCATAGTATTTTCTTTTCTTAATTCTAATTATCTTATTCGTTGCTCTTCTGAGATTTTCATAATGTTCTCTCTTCGTTCTGGTTTTCCTACCTACATACTGTTTGTACGCCTGATTCGTTTGTCCAACGCATTCTGGCATTCTTCATCGAACCTATCATTTCTTTTGCGCCGGGCTTGATGTCCGATCATCAGTTCCGCCACGGTCTTAATTGGCGCTTTCACTTCCACCCATAGCTCATTGCTGGTTTTCAGCGATGTGTCCGATAGGATAGGAGCCAGCTGATTGTCGAGGGTTTCCGTAAATTTTTTTGCCTCAGATGCCGTTTGGAGCCTTTTGATGTCGAGTTTTCGTAGCGGGCTGGTCTTCGCCAATTACGGCTTTAACATACGACCTCGATAGGTTGTAATAATCCGAGTTGAAATTAGCTCCTCGGTTTGTACGGATGTACGCTCGAGGCCTAACGTTGGATTAGAACATGGTGGATTTGGTTTTGTGTGCAGCCATCTGGTGGTACCCAAGTCATTTTATGTATGCGTCTATGTGTGAGGCAATTCGAACGTTTGACTCGATACATGCGAAATCAATCAGACGCTGGCCGTTGTCATTTGTTTCATCGTGGAGGCTATATTCTCCAGTCGTTCCCCGATGAGATAGGTCATTGCCAACCTTAGCGTTGAAATCACCCAGAATTATTTTTGCGTCCTTTGTAGGCAATGAGTTTTCTAGTCTTTCCAAGTGATTCTAGAACGTTTCATTCGTTTCTTTACCCTTTTCTCCGGTCGGGATGTGTACGTTTATCAGCAAAATTTTGAAGAATTCCGCTTTTATACGGGTTGCACACAATCTTTCATTGATTGTCTTAAAATCAATAACGTGTGATTTGAAACCCCTATCTACGGTAAATGCCACTCCGAATTCTCATTTTCCAGCAGGCTTCCCACTTTCGAATATTGTGTGCGGTCTCATGTCTTGAATATCACTTCCAGTCCAGTTTCCTGGATTGCCAGTATGTTTAATTTGTATTGGCTGGCCTGTTGTAAAAAGTCCTTAACAGCGCTAAGGTTGCTCAGTGATCTGACATTACAGGGTCCAACTGCTAAGTCCTTTTTTCGGTTGCGAGATCGTTGCCGTAAGTCCAATCCATTCCGAGGCTCTGTTGCATTTTTCGAAACAATGTAGGGTTTACCAGAGACTGGGAGTTAGCCCGTCGCCTAACCCCTTATTCCGGCGGCATGCTTATTACTTTCGATTCTGTTATCAGGCGCCGGAAGACTCGCCTTCACCCTCTTATCTCACCACAAAAGAGGTGTAAGTAGGATCACTAGCAGAGCTGTAGGTGTATTTGCAGTTATTGGCAATTCTCGGCTTTTAATGTCCTATCATTTGGGAACCAGTAAACTCAATGTGCGACCCCGAGCCCATTTACTATCATTTAGCGTGGAATTTGGGATAAGGAATCATGGAAGCTGTGGGTTGAGGAAATAATGGGATCCCTCTTTCCTCAAACGGGCTTGGGACCGTCTACGGTGGTTATTTTTTCTTAGTAGGTCGTCTTCATCACTATTTTCTAGCAATTTCTCCTCAGATCTTACCCTGAAAACTATTTTGCATTCCAAAAGATACCAATAATTCCATCAATGCGAACGCCTTGTTCGTTGTATTTTTCAGTTGCCTATAATCTACGCTGGATTGTGTGCTGCTCTACATTTTCTTCACACGGACGACAGGCAATGTCCATGAATTTTCCCATGACGTCTTTTCTCCATATTCTGATTTATGAATACCACTTGGCAACCGGTTTACATACCTTTTTTGTGATAGAGAGTTAAGTGTGGGGCTCTCAGAACCGCAAGGCTTCTGGACCACTGATTAAACACCTGCCCTGTCAATTTCAGAACCTTGTCTGGGATCGTTTGACACATTACTTCGGGCTAGACCTCGTTTTGCTACATCTTAGGGCGGCATTGGGCTAACAGAATCTCTTTGTTAGCGGGAAAGGAGGGAGAAACAGTTTACTAGACAAGATACCCCCTCAACTCTGGATGCCCAAGTTAGCCCTTTTTATCGGTTAGGACTGCCCAAACTTAATGTGCCACGTGGTTCTATTTATAACCTGTTCTAAGCATCTCTCCAATCAAACTATTGGGAGAGAGCATTCCTATTTCGCTTAAGAGGTACCCGCGCTGCGTGCCCCATATACCGCATAGAAAGAATGTATGGCCGGGTATGTAGTCAGGAGGCTGTGCAGGTAACACCGAAAACATCCATTTCCACTCAAAATCTGTTTCATATTGAAGTCAATCGCGGCCTCCGGTCAAGGATAAAGCGCGTCGTCCATCTCGCCTTCATGTCGTTCATCCAGTATTGTTGCCGATGGCTGAGCGAGCGTTGGCTCTCTTCGTAAGCCACAGCCTCTTTGGTGCCTTCATTTCTACGCAGCTAAATATTTCTGCGCTATGGGTAACTTGTTTGCTTTAGTGTTACACTCCTAACAATTGTCAACTGAAACGAATCAATGTCGTTGCGCCAACTACTCGTATATACGCTCGAACCTAAATATTCAAATATGGTTCATCATTTGTCTAAATAGTAACTAGCAAGAAATGGCAATTATAATCAGAGTGTGATTAAATGTTAATAAATATTCTACTCTGTCTAGTAGCGTGTGATAAAAGTCGATACCTGACTGGATCCGTCCATGTGTCCCAGTAGGTTTTCTCAGGAATCATAGTAACTATAACCATCAAACTTTGTGAAAATAGTGATGGTCTAATGAAATCGAAGTTTTTTTTCAAGGGATGCTAAGGAGGTACATATGCAAGTTAAGTTATCAAAAGAAAGGTCTGGCCGAGATCAGTGAAGGGAGTGAACACGTAAGATAACGCCTAATCGACTTTTTAATTAAATAAATAATTGTTGTTGACAAATTTTCTAACCTTATTTAGTAAATTCTTATAAACGCTTAAAATACAAAATGAAGTGAACGAACTCCAAAACTGACATGTAGTTACAATTGAAAACGCTACGGTACTTCCCCTGAAAAAAATACACATCTTCCCCATATCGTGTTAGCTTTAAGATCGTTTTTGGTGACTGGCGAAATTTAATGACATTCAATTTTTCATTACTAAAACTTATTGGGTGATTATCATTATAATGCATTTTTTAAGGTTAAAAATGTGTGTCCTCCTGAATCCATTGGTACCATGTAATAAATGTATATTTTGGATAGATAACTGTCACCCTGAATCCATCTGTGTACATGTGAACTTGAGTATTTCTTTTATGAAATAGTTAATGAACATTGAATTAAATAACTTTCTTTATTCCAAAACAAATCACTAAAATCCATCTCTCTGTTCTTATTGGTGTTGGTTGCAGGAGTCGATTTGCTCTTGTGCAGATGTTGTGTGTAATGAGAATGACAATGATGATGGCCAACGCACTAAACTCCCAAATGCAAGTGCAGTGTTTAGAACTTTAATGGCTCTACTCGATCTACATCCAAAGCACCAACAGTTCCAACAAATGCAGCAGCAGCAATTCAAGAAGGACGAATCGATAAAGTATGCAACCAATGCCAACAGAACAGATGAATATGGATTGGGTACTACAGCAACAGGTGATAATTTTCGAAGTCAAGGGTCATTTCACTCCAATTCTCGAACGAACATTCACGGCAACGGGACATTAAATGGTGGAGTATTCTTCACGAACTCATCAGGCAACTTTAATCAGAATCAAATCATTGAGAGGAATTTGTACTTTTTCAATAATGGTAGTACCAAAGAAATAAATTTCTATTTGAACAACATTGAAGAGGAAGTGGAACATGAAGAGGATGTAGATAATAGTGGTGGTGAAGCTAATTGTAAAATAAACGGTTTTGATTGCTCGACATATGTAAATTGTAACGAAATGAATGATGAAACTAGTTACAAAAATGATAGTTCAGGTGTGAACGACTTAAATGTTATGAAATACAGTAAAGTAGGCAACTCGTTAGGATTTGAAAGAGATATTAATGATGTTAATACTGATTGTAATATTCCGCAAAAGATAACTACAAAACGCATTGAATTTTTCGAGGAAAACATACAAGCGAACAAAGGGAAGTTAGGTATAAATGTTAAGGCCGGCAATAGCCTGATTAACAAGAAATCGTGTGATTCTGAGAAGTTGATTTCTCATAACTCTACGATTTTTAGTATTATTTTATCTTGCACTTTTATTGTAACGTTTCTCTTGCTAATTTTCTTCCCATTGCCTAATTAGATACGAAATTAATAATTAGTCATTTCGGTAGGGAACCAATTTATGATAGTAGGCTGAGTAGAATAAGTGAATTCGATTCAGATTACATAAAAAAATTCGCAATCTACTATAAAATAGAAAAGACCAAAAATCATTTCAAAATCTTGGCTATGAAACAATAATTCAGACTGATAAATGCCGTCTAATTTTATTTAGATTCGGTAGCAAAAGATATATTCGACTAGTTCATTTTATCGACGAATCTCATCATTGAAATCTGAATCGAAAAGCAGTATCGAAATTAAACAAACTGATGAGACTTGAATCTTAGAGGCTTAATTTTAGTAGCTTTATTAAGCGACAAACGTTTGAAACCAATTAATGAGATAGAATTGTAGGTTTTTTATATTTTTATACAAATCCAACAAGACACCTTGGGATCGAACAGTAAAAGTAAGAAACATTCCAAATACATATATCAACCTTTCGCACACTTCATACAAACATATTTGATATGAGAAATATTTTTATAATATACCTCCTATAATCCTAAGCGTTGTGTAATATTATACTTTATCATTAATCCTTATTCACTACTGTATACTAGTCTTTTCGAAAGCAGCCTATACAAAATATATCTGTGAGAAAAATGTGCATTTGAATACATATTGTAGTAGTAGTAGAAGTTGTAATAACTTAGCGCAAGAGCGTAGTAACTGGTAAAACTACTTAAAGTAGTACTTACAATTAGTGAAACATGTTGAAACATTCCTGATTTGTGTATCCCAATATAATTAAAATTTTATTTAATTCCTATTTTTACAGTAGTTAGGAATTTATGTTTATTTTTTTATACAATGAAAATATATACAAAGTGAATTATATTGAGCTTTTTGTATGCTTATTATTATACTTGATTGTAGCAACGCCTTACATTAATCATTATAATATTAAACTTAAACACATATGAGATGTGAATTATATAAAATTATATCAATTGAATTAGCAATTTATACATTTGTGAAAAATTCTAAATGATTAGAATGCATTGAATATTAATGTAATGTGGGAAGACGAAATACAATTTGCAAATTTTATCTTGAAAATTGGTTTTAATATAAAAATTTCCTTACTATAGTATAAGAACGTATGCAAGTCATAATGGAAACTAATTCTTCGTGCGAATTCAAGCTGTGAGTAGATAGCTGGGGTTGCAACTTGTTCAACCAATATGTATTTCGACTATCAATGCAGTAATAGTTAACACTAACTCTACATCTACGCATAACTTCTTAATTCATTATTCGTGTGAATCAACAGGATTCAAAGCTAATATATATTTTTTTTGAATCAGACTCTCCATCTTCTAGATAATATTCAATTTTTTTCTCCATCATTTACGAGTAGTTTGTATTTTTTTCAAGCATTTCAACTGTTAAAACACTTAGATGTATATACTTAGACTCATGGTTGTATGGTAAAAAATAGACGCAGCAATATAAAACTTGATAAAATAAATTCTCTAGATGTCAGATCTGATTTAAAAGGGGATTCTAACTCAGTGTTAAGATCGCAGCTTCAACGCCTGCCCATATAAGTAAGAATCGTTGAGGAAAAATGATACAACTCAATGATTGTTGTTTTGAGAAAAACACAAAAATATGTTCAGGGTAAAAATTGCACATTTTACAACAATCAAATGTATCGAGAAGTTTTAAGGATTACTTCCTCTGAAAAAGTTTCCCAGAAAGTTTCAATAAGGGAATGCTGAAGAGCGTTAATCCAAAACAGGTATGGAGTTAAACTGTTTTTCTACTTAAAAAATGGGATGAAACATAATAAGAATGCAATCAAATTTAAAAGCAATGCTTTTATTAATGAGTTTTTGCACAAGATTATGTAACGGATATATAATGATAGCAAATCCCGATGATTTGTGTGTGATTTAATAGGAAAATTTAAAAAATTGCCACACGTAATAAAAATAAATATAATATACACAAATATATTGAAGATAATTTTCGATCATGAAAACAACAGTTTTACGATCTTACTGCTGCGATTTTAGTGGAAATTTATAGAAATTTCAGGAATATTCTGTAACTTAAAAAGTTTCATAGAAATGTCCAATCAACGGAATCAGGAACGCCAAGAGAAAATAAAACAGGGGGATGGGCTGGCCCCATTGCTATTCAATTTGGATCTGGAATATGACATAAGAAAGCTACCTGTCGATACAAAAGGTACGTTATTATACAAATGAAACCAAGTGGTAGCCTATGCGGACGACATCAACATTTTGTCGCGGTCGTTAACAAACGGCAAACATTTTTTCCTGACACGACACCGAAGCAAAACTAGTAGGGCTGCAAATTAATGAGAATAAAACAAAAAATACCTCAAATACCCAAAATATCACACTTGGCAAATACAATATCGAAAATATGGGCAAATTTGTATATTTAGGGATCAAAATAACGACAACCGGTAATGAAAGAGACGAAATACGCCGAAGACTACATCTAGCAAATAAAATATTTTATTCAGTTTTGACGATGTTGAACACAAGCTGTATACACAGGGAAACAAAGCTCCAAGTATACAAATCTGTGATAAGATCTGTGCTATGCTATGGGTATGAAAAATGGACCTTAATCAAAGCATCCGCAATCACATTGAACGCCTTCGAAAGACGGGTCCTCAGGCGAACAATTGGAGCGAAACTAGACGGAGACCAATGGAGAATTCGATGCGAACATGAGCTGTATGAAATTTTTGACGAGCCGAAGGTCTCAACGATTGTAAGACTGATGAAGCTACGATGGGCTGGCCACATGAATCGTATGGACGAACAACGGATACCCCAAAAAGGTACTCGTTGGGAGAACTGAAGGGCGGAGACCAGTGGGGACGCCGAGAAAACGCTGGTCTGACTCGATCGACACACAGTTCATCGCTGCTCGGATTTCAAAATTGGATGCGGCGGTCTATGGGACGGAAACAGTTGGAAACGCTTCTTGCAGGGAGTGAAGGCCCGAGAGGGGCGGCAGTCCTACGAAGAGAAAATAAAACTGAAATAGATTCATATACATATACCTAGAGTGTATACTTATATATTCTCCCTACTAAATCGTTTTGAAACTATGTGCAGAAAAAATTCAACATATCCATAAACATGCAGACCAAATAGCCTAACATCGTTTGTTTATGCAGAAGGATAGAGAAAATAGTGAACTATTATGGCCAACCACATATAACATATGACTACATTATATCCTATTCGTCATGCATGCATCGCAAGCAAAGCACTGCCAAAGAAGATTTACGATATGGCTTGCGACAAAGTGCACCCTGAAGGAATAAGAATTGCTCTGGTGAAGCGGCCGATCAGAACCATTTCAATTTACTTATTGCCACAATCCCTCAAGATAAGAATCGTTCCAGAAACTAAAACCATTTATACCTGACGATATGGGGTTGCTTTCTATTACCTCATTATTCTATGTATTCTTACGGTAGATAATATTCTTAAATGATAATACGGGATTGGCGTAATGTAACACAACGATGATACCACCAACTGAATAAAATGCGCACGATATTCTGCTGAAAGCACTTCGTATTGTAAATAACTTATGTTGATAATTGCCCTTGAGAGTAAACCCATTAAAGGCAGTATATTCCTTTATAAATTTAGGTTTGGAAAAGGTCTTCCTGATACTACATGGGCCAATAAGTCCAGTGGGAAGACCGGATACTCCACCGGGAGACCGACGACTCGATGGGAAGACGGGATAGAAGCTGACAGCATATTCTTGTTGGGAGTGATCAACTAGCGAACGAGATCACAGAACCGTGATGATTGGCGGAGATTAATCCTGGAGGGCAAGACTCGGCTTGGGCTGTCGCGCCATATATGAAGAAGATGACAAGTCCCGGAATTCTTAATGAAAACAAGCGTTTTTGGGGGATTTGCATTAATTCCTCAACGTAGTTGCCTTCAAGTGCGATACACATGGTATAGTGATTTTCCAGCATTTCGATTCCCTTTCTGTTGTACGAAACATTCAAACCTTCAAAATGCGCCTCGGTATTCGCGATGAATTCCTCATTTGAGCTGAATCTCATTCTCTGGAGCCACCGCTTGAGGTTTGGGAGCAGATAATAGTCGCTGGCGGCCAAGTCTTGAGAATACGGTGGATGAGCAACCAAGTCGAATTGTGATTGGTCCAATTTGGCATTTCGATGCCCTTTCCGTAGGACGAAACGTTCAAACCTTCAAAATACGCCTCGGTATTCGCGATGAACTCCTCATTAGATCTGAATCTCATTCTCTGGAGCCACCGCTTGAGATTTAGGAGCAGATAATAGTCGCTGCGGGCCAAGTCTGGAGAATACGGGAGGTGAGCAACCAATTCGAATTGTGATTGGTCCATTTTGGCCATCGCTTTCAAGGACGTGTGTGACGAAGCGTTATTGTGATGATACAGAACTTTTTTCTTCGCTATATGGGGCTGTTTTTTCTTCGATTCATCGTTCAGATTATCCAATAATGCTATACATATAATACTCTCTTGTGACTGTTCGCGAATCCCGAAAAACCGAGACCATCACCTTCCCGGCCAAGTTGGTATTTTCGCTGCTTTGTTCGGCTTTCGTGCCTTTTCAGCCACTCTGCAGACTGCCAATTGATAATGGACCCACGTTTCATCCATCGTCACAAAATGTAGGAAAAAGTCTGCTCGATTATGCTGCGGCCGTTGAATCATCAGCGCGCTGCTGCTTTTAGTCGAAGATTAGCAAACGCGGCACCCATCACGCCGATAGCTTTTTCATCTTCCAAATATCATGCATAATGTATCATATCCCGCACGTTCCTTTGAGATGCCTGCGGCATCGACTTACTCGCGCAATTTCACTTTACAATCACTCAAAACGATTCGATGCACTTGCTTGACGATTTGCGCATTCGTAGCCTCTTTTTTTGGCCTTCCAGAGCGAGTTGCGTCTTCGGTACTTATATGACAAATTTTAAATTTACTAAACTACGATAAACTGTCGTCCTCAAAGGAACAGCCGTGCATTAACATTTTTCCATCCATTGCAATGATTCTTCAGAAGTTTTCCCACCAAAAAACAATGTTTGATCAAAAGATTCGATATTCCTGTTTTTCCATTTTTTAACGAAGGCGAAAGTAGTGTCACGACGGTAGCTTTTAAACGATGGACGAAATGTCATGAAACTTCATACACAAACTAGTGGCGAAATGAGTTGTTCATTTTCGAGTGTTATTATCTATTGAAAAATCCCGGCACTTATCAGCTCATATACGAGTACTGAAGTCAAGATCTAGCTGAATAGAAAAGTCCCGTGTCACGGATATTTTGAAGACTAGACTACTAAGGCCAAAGAGTACGGCAGGCAAATATTGTGGTATACAGCGCGATTGCGCAGTATTGATTGCGATTGATGTACACTAAGATGATTGAAAAATCAACTAGGGTCCATATTCTGACTAGAACAGGTTCAAGAAGGAACAACGGAGTAAGTAATTATCGTGTTTAATTTCTGACATGTTTTTGCATTACAGCTGCAATGAAAAATGGCAACCAAATAAAGAATGTCCGGAACTTAATCCGGTCATATTTCAGGAAAGAGGTCAGCAATCAATTGGCGGAAAAAATGAGGGGTATTAGCCCTCAGGACCCAGATGGCGTTTTCGCGAAAGTGAATAGCATATTCCGCAAGAAGTCTCGAGTGAAGGTATCGAATCTTGAAGTCACTAGTGATGAGATAAATCTTCTCGATAGGGCTGGTATCGAAATTGATAGTACGACTCCGGATAGAAATGGAAACAGGATTATATGTGAGGGATTGCATAAACTTGCCCTGATTGGAACACATTTTGAATTGGTTCATCTACCAAACCCTGAGAGAGGGAATGAAATATTTTCGGAGGTCGTTGAAGCAAAAGTTTCCGACTTCAAATCAAGCCTGAACACCCAATCAATTCTTCATTTCAATGAAACATTAACATCTGACCCCATACCGAGCTTGAATCTTATTGATTATTTTGTCAGCTATGAAGACTTGTGTGTCATATTTCGCAGGATAAACAACAAGAAATCATGCGGTGCTGATTGTATTCCAAATGTAGTTCTCTGACATTTGCCTGAGGTTGCTATTAGGAATTATTGCATAATGTTCAACAACATGTTGAGCCATTTATATTTCTGAAATGAGTGGAAAAAGGCTAAGGTATTTCCGATCTTGAAGAAAGGAAAAAAATCTTCATGCCCTAAAAGCTATCGCGCAAAAAGCTTGCTGCCTAACATCAGCAAGGTGTTTGAAGTGATACTCAACAGAGCATTAAACGCCCACATTGAGAAATATGAGGATGCCGAATTGCCAATTTGGTTTTCGTGCCAGGCATTCGACCGCACATGCAATAACGAAAGTAACCTCAGACATCTGTTGGAAACTGAATGATAGGCAATGCGTTGGATCATGTCTCATTGATATGGAGAAAGCCTTCGATATGGTGTGGTTAGATGGATTGGTTTTTAAACTCCTTCAGGACAAGTTCCCCAGACACCTTGTCGCCATGATGTGTAATATGTTATACGGGAAATCGTTTGTTGTAACTCATGGAAATCTGATAACGATGCGCGAATTCAAGGTCTTGAATGGTCTACAGCAGGGAACAGTTACTGCGCCTCTGCTCTTCTCAATATTCATTCACAAGCTATTGAACGGCTTTGATTTTAACGTCTCGCCAACGCGATCATTGGTAGCGTTTGCTGATGATCTGATCATCTATACGGCAGACCGAAAAGCTACAATAGTTCAGAGCAATCTCCAAAAAATGTTCAATGATGTGCAGCTGTACACTGACAATTGGCTTAATTTCCTCAATTTGAAGTTAAAAAATTCTGATAGCACGAATGACAAATCAGAAGCCTTAATAATGAATGATGAAACAGAAATCAACAAATCGTGCAACGTAAGCCGGCTAACGATGTAGCAAAAAGAAATCACGAGGGCTAGTGCTATAAGTTTCATGAAAAAGAATAACTATAAATAGAAATGAAACTGGGCCAAAATTGTCAAGGAATTTAGGCAGTTTTTCTAACATTAAAGACAACAAAGACATCGATGGGATGTGTTATGTCCATCTAATGAGAGAAACATCAATATGGGTCTATTTTTCAGGGCTGAGAATAAACCCGCTCCCAAATTCAATCAAAACGTTTTTTAAGAATATGAACCAGAAATAAAATATCACAAAAATTATCACAAAGTAACACTTTTGAAGACTTTCAAACCATGGCGTAAACTTCCCGAAATAGTTTTAGTGAACTCGAAATCCAAGAAAATAAGTTGGATAGACAGACAGAGTTTAAGACCTGTTTTGAAAAGTTCCCATCAAGCACTTTCATTTGATACCTATATCGGCTACCTTAGATGAAATTTGTTTCAGGGGCCACTCTCCTATATGGGGAGGCCCCCTTAAAAACCCTGTAACAATTTTTTTGTAGTGGAAATTTAAAGAGGGCGCCATCTTACACCTATAAGCAAAATTTAATGTTTGTTTTACGGTTCGCGAGGAAAAGTGCTGTGACACATGGACGGACGGACGGGCAGACGGTCAGACAAGCGCGATTTTAGTAGGGTTTTGTAAAATTGTTTTAGAAAATCCTAATTATGGAGCGATTAGTATAGGAATTTCAGGGAATAAGTAAGCTGTTTTCCGCACATATGATTGAATATTCGACGGTTAACAACCATCGTCTCGAAGACCGCGGAAACGTAAGAGCGTGGTGGTATTTTCGAGTATGTTAGTGTTTCAGTTACTTGGAGTAGGAAATTATTGAAAAGCAAAAGCTAGTATTAACTTACAACTCCTAAGGCTCTGCATGAAAAAAGTAGTTTCACCTTCAAAAGTGTATTGCAAGGCGTATGAATTTACAACACTCACCTCAGCTTTCTAAAAGTATCAAATCCACGTTTATGTATAACAAATGTCTTCTTATACGTTATTTTCGCTACATGTCTACATCATATTTGTCTAATATATAAATTGAATTTGGTTCTAATTTCATGCATATCACTTCTTTCACCCTTTTTCTTTCCTTTTCTTTCTATTCCAATGAAAATATGAAAAGTTTATATAGAATAGCCAATCAAATATGGACCTACTTTTACCAGTCCGTAACTCCTTTTTAGTATGTAGTATAAATGATATTCAGAAAAGTAATTCTAATGTAATTATATTACAATTTCCTGTTGAACCTTTAGATGCAGCAGGCAAAGGATACATATTTTCATAGTTTTTACATGATATAAACTGGAGCACTGATAGAATCGGACTCATGTTGTTTCTTCTCCAAGAAGAAAGTTGGTGCAACGGTCAATATACAATTCTGTAGGGTGAAACGATTGTGAAATTCTGCTGCTTCTGCATATTTAGTCTCAAAATGAATACCTCATAATCTTGCCCAATTATTATTATTTATCTTTAATTTGACAAAATTAAGGCATCCATAGGTAGAAGTAGAAGTGCTTTTCTACTCGTATCTATTCAACTTGTATTACGCTAGTAAATCTCCAACTAAATAATGGATCAAATATTTTGCAGAATATGATGTGCTGCGCCGCTGACGTTTTAGAAGGAAAAGGAGCTGTTCAAGTAGCGATAACAGTTGGTGAACTCTTTCGGTTTCATAAGGCGAACATCGCTAGCGGCGGAACGATAAAATCACCGACTCGAACCACTCGTACTAATAGTCAAAGGCAATCGTTGTCGCCATCTCCCACAATAGCTTAAGTACCAACAAATCAAAAATTACAATATTATAAAATCAATTTTAATGAACAAAAACTTTAATCAGACTATGAAACACATACAAAAAGGATCTCCTCTCGCGCATGAACAAAATATTAACAAATAGTAAAAAAACAGGTGCTTTATTTTTCATACAAGTAAAACATTAAACACGTAATTGAGAAATATAAATAAATATTCGAAAAAGGTATGCCAAATCGAATTTCCTACAATTTTTGTTATTCTTTGTATTAATGTCTATAACTTATGGATGTGAACGCATTTTGTATTCTTGTATAAAGTGAAACGGAAACGGATATAAACGAGTAGTACTAGGCCTAATTTATGTAAATGTATGGAAGACAATGCAGAAAGATGCATATGTTGTAGTTTATATAAAATTGCAATTCTGCAATTGTGAGATATAGTTTTTGTATCGATTGGATTTGTGTTTAAATTAAAACGGGACATGGTCGATAAGGTTTTATTAGTTTTAATGGGATAACTTTACTTTTGAACGCTGCATGAAATTCAGCTTTGATTTGAATTTTTTAATTACAGCATTGGTATTTAATAAGTTTGATGATTATTGCTATTTTAAAAGTATTATTAATTTAAGGGGTCCCTTATGGTTAGAACTAGTATCCCCCCATACAAGCAAACATTTGGATTTCAAAATGAATAATAATTGGCTACTGCTACTGTCATATAATGAAATGAACATTGAAAAGCAATATTGAGAGTTAAAATTAAGTCTGACTTTGATTAATGCAAACTAGCACAAAATTACAATCACACAATCGCAAAAATCGTAGCAACAATTATCTACTTTACATAATTCAGAAATATATCTTTGACTAGAAGATAGTTAATATCTGAAAAATAAAAATAAATCGCACTTAATTTTAACCGCAACACAATTGTGATATCTGAATTCTTATGCGGTAATAAGATCATAATTAACGTCTTCACACAATTATTTTCCTAAATTTGACCCAAAAACTAAATCTCCTTTTCTCCCATCAACCAATCGATAAGACGATATGCATGCATCGAAAAATAAGTCCTCTGAATGGATTAAACGTATTTATTTACCAAAGTTTTTTCTTCTTTTCGAATTTAAGCAATATGTATTACAATGTGTATTATTATATTGAAGCATTATTATATAAAAAGAGAAGCAAGTGAAATGCAATATGTTGATGTGTTTAGTTAAACATTTTATTATACTATTATAATAAAGTAGTAGTGATAGTAATTAAAGAAAATTTTGAATCTTTCCAAATACTAATAACGAGTCGATAAACACTTCTTTGTAACGTCGACTATTCTCATTTAATAAAATTCAATGAAAGATCATTTTAATGAGACAACTAAAATTGTGTATTTGAAAATAAAAAATGTGAGCATATATTACATTGTGTAAGTGTAATATGTTAACAAATAAAAAAAATATTTTTACACACAGACCTGGAGTATTTGGTTTTCATTGTTTTAAGATAAATTCAAAAAAAAAACCCTTTTATCTAAGAAGGCTTGGAAAACATATTTTTGAAGCTTAAATAATTATTCTAATTCGTTTTTAACTGTTAATATACAATAAATAAAACTAGCCGACGGTTTCAACGAACTTCTTGAATTCAAACCAGTTAAAAATAAAAACTTCCTTTTTGATTCGTTGATAATTTTATTCTTACAAACACCGCGGGCTTCGGAATAAAGCCCTATTCCATCCTCTTTGCACTTTGCGAACTGCTTGTAAAATACTATGCAAAGGTTACCATTAGCACGCTTATAAAATGAAAATTCTATAACCAAAATAACAAATGCTGCGATTTAAGTTGATGTAACTGAATTTCAATAATTCAATGGCTTTATCGCAAAAGCTAAGTCTGCTGTACAATTTCTGAAGTAAGAATTTATGAATTTTGTTGCTAGTAAATTTTGTAATTTTCATTTCAATTTCTTTTATTTCTGTAACATTAAAATTATGCTAACAGTCTTCAATTTCGATTCTTTTTTCTTTTTTTTTTTGAAAAGCCATCGGGCCTTGCTTTTTTGAATGAGCAGATGCGTTTCGACTCCTTTGAGTCATCTTCAGTGTCGTAAAAGATGTGTGGAAGGAGATGACTTTATACAAGTGTAGGATGGGTTAAGCAGATAGGCCCTATGTTGGGCGAGGTAGAGGGATATTAGGTTTTTGTTTTTTGGGTTGATTGATGCCCGTTTGTTCTGGTGCGTTCGCTTCCGTTTTCGTCGGAGGGTGTGGTCTCTCTCTCTTCGTAGCACCACAGCCCCTCTCGGGCCTTCGCGTCCTGCAAATAGCGCCTGCAACTGTCTTGGTCCATTGACCGCCTCCTCACATTTCGAAATCCGAGCAGCGATAAACTGTCTCCGTCGACCGAGTCAGACCAGCGTTTCCTCGGTTTCCTTACTGGTCTCCGCCCTTGAGTTCCCGCAACGAATACCTTTTTGGGTATTCGTTGTTCATCCATACGATTCACATGGCCAGCCAATTGCAGCTTCCGCAATCTAACAATCGTTGAGAACTATGGTAGTCAAAAATTTCCTATAGCTCATGGTTGTATCGAATTCGCTATTCGTCCCCATCTAGCTTCGCTCCAATTATTTACCTCAGGACCCGTCGCTCAAAGGCGCTCAATATATTTGCGGATGCTTGGGTTAGGGTTCATGTTTCGCACCCATAGCATAACACAGGTCTTATCACAGATTTGTATACTTGGAGCTTTGTTTTCCTGTGTATGCAGCTGGTCTTCAAAATCATCAAAACTAAATAAAATGTTTTGTTTGTGAGCTGTATTTTTCGGGGTATTTAGTCTCCGCATAGGCTACCATTTTGCTTGACTTGTATAATAACGTACCTCTTGTATCAGAACAGGTAGCTTTCTTACGACGTATTCTAGAGCCAAATTAAATAGCATGGGGCCAGCCCATCTCCTTTCTTTAGTCCGATATTTGTGTCAACGGCATCAGTGAGTTGGTTATTGATGCGGACTCGGGAGGTCGTCGACGTCATTGTCATTTCGGTAAGATGGCCTTATTTGGCTGGAATACCAAAGCAAAGCATTATTTGGTACAGTATGTTGAACTCCCAGCATGTCTCAAGTATCTGCTTGGATTGAAGGATTGAAGAGGTGACGGCGAATGACGAAAATTTCGTACATTTCCCCTCTCCTGCTCAACTCAACACTGATAGGTAATTATAAGGCCTATTTTGAAAAGTTCTCATCAAGACCTTTCATGTGACACTCGACCACCTTTGATGAAAAAAAAAATTTTAAGGGCTACCCCATTAAAAATCGCTGTGAATGTTTTCCTTTCCAAAACTTTCATTTTTTCATACCTAAAGTCAAAGTCAAAAGAGATTTATTCAATACTAATCGTTATAAATTTTAAAAGAATATAAAGTAAATTCCAAACAATAATAATACGAAACGATAAAAAAACCATAGCCAATTTAAATTAATTGTGATTATTACAGCAGAAGGAACCAACCATCACTATTCCAAAATTATTTATAACTTTAACACAATAGTGAACTTTAATCCTACACCTAATATGTTACAACCTAATTCTAATAAAATTCAATCAAAAACCTTATCTTATACTAAAAAATGCTATCACAATATTCCTAACCTAAGCGTTTAACCTTATCTCTAAACATAGTATGATAAACATAACATATACCTAACCTATCGTTAATTTTTAACACAAATAAACAATAATACTAAATGTAGCAATAATGTGCTGAAACTCAAAAACAAAGTAACGAAAAAGACAAAAACTGAAAATAAACACGAATAATTTAGACATTGTCATTCGGCCACCAATACCTAGATTGTTCCATCTCAGCTCGACCAGCTTCAACGAATCTAGCAAATGAGTATCTCCATTAGAATTGTTGGTCTCATGAACTCAAATTCAGACGATATTTTATGTTATCAGTGGCCCGTCTATATCGTTAGTTAGATTCCTGTCATTAGGAACCATTGAGCAATCATTGCCATGATCAGAAGGAGGACATTGCTTCTGGTAAGCTCGATTAAACTTCTTTTGAAACTTTCCCCAATCTATTCTTTTTTAAACAACCCATGATTTTCATATTGAACTGAAATGAAGAAGACATCATCATGATTGATTTCCATTACGATTGCGTTATGGTCGCTATCATAAGGAAGCACCTTCAGTTTTCGTTGAGGACTATTAAAGCTGAATTCAAGTCTTGCGTCAGCAATGCGGAGGTCCAAATATGAATTTGTCCTAGGGTATGTTGGGAACTCCGACCCATATAGATTGCACCTGTATTCACCCTGGTTCTCTGTTATCCACGATTTCAGGAATACAGCTCTGGGATTATTGTTGGCGTTCAGCCACGATGTATGCTTGGCATTCAGGTCACCAGCAAGAATATAATAATTATACAGCGTGTTCAATTCGAGTATTTCAAACAAGAAATTGAGCTCCTCCTTGAACTTAAAAACATTTCGACCAGTTGCATAGGCAGAGATAACGAAGAGGTTATCCCTACCTGGCAATGAAATCTTGGTAACGGGCACTTCCAGAGATTCAAAGTTTTTGAATCTTCTAACCAATATCCCGGTGCCACCTCCCCCTTAAATCCTTTTATCCTTAAATATCATGTAGCACCATGAAGTGAAGTGGGTTTCAGTGAGAAGAATGATGTCAGGCTTTTGCTTGACAAGGAATTCCAAGAGACAGCCACATCGATGTAGACACAATGGAGTTGACGTTGATCGAGATGAGACGAAGCCTATCCACGGGAATGTGACTGGATGACAAGTTATTTTGAATAATTTGAAAGCCCTAAACGCTGTAAAACAACGTTAATTTTTGAATCCTGTTTATTGATCCTATAAAGAATTTAGTTGCTGGTAAATTTGAAGTGTTATGAACGAGCGAAGGCAACTCCCGGCCTACCGTTTAGCGCCTGCGAATGAAGGCTTCATGTTATGAACAAGCGAGTGCTAAAAGCGTCACCAAATGACGGCAATGTACATTACGACACATAAACAACACCGTTCAACTTAGGAGTTAGCACGGATAAGCGCTAGCAAATTATAACGATGTACGTTGCAGCCGATATGCCGCAATGAATGACGCGTACACGTTGGCGATTAATCACAAGCGAGAAGCTTTTTGCATGAGCAAGTTAAGGGAGCTTATAGCGATCAAAGTTAAAAGCTCTCGCCAGCCGACTGAATATGGGGGCGAAAGCTTTCCTCGCTCATATGCAAAGTATTTCCCCCAAGCTGGCTACGATAATATCGTAAATACTGTAGAATGGCTCTCATCATGTACAAATTAATAAGATGAAGCGGGGAGGAGAAGTTACTAGTAAATGAGAACTCACTTTCTCATCGCCTCAGCGATATTAACGGCGAAGTAGATCAAAAGCTCGAGTTGAGTTAGTATTTATAGTCGTGGAGGAACTTGTGAGAAGCAGTCTTGTTCAAGTCTTGTACCATCCAGTAGGGCGCATGCTGCTACCCACTTATTATTTTCATCGCTCAAGTAGTGGACATCTGCGGTTTAAGTTTGAGTTGGAAGTGCTGTCCAGTATCCGCAGAAATGGTGAGGGGTGAGGCGTTGGCTTGTGCCGCGGTGCTCAATCGGCCTTTTGGTGTTTCACGCCGTGTGGCCACCCCGATCCATTAGCTCGTCCAGTTGTTACCCTCTTCAGGCTGGTTGATAGTTAGATAAATCCGGTTGTAATCTAAATTATAATAAATTCAGTTGTAATATAAATGTTTTAAAAAGATGAACAATAAAATAAAAGCAATTCTTTAAAGTTAACTCTTGCCTTGGTTGGTTTAGTTTGAATGGTTATGGTAGCAGGTAAATGTCTTACAGGTCGATCTCTCCTCGGGAGCCTTGATGATGTATATAGGATACACATCAAATCGAGCTCCCAGTTCATACCAGTATACATAGGGTATACTGGTTATCTAACAAAATTGGCGCAGCCGATAGGATGCCTTCATTCGCAGGCGCTAAACGGTAGGCGGGGAGATTCCTTCGCTCGTTGATAGCACCATTACTGGTGACCAGCCTGACGACGGCTGTGCCCAAAAGTACATGTCCTTGATGTCGGGGCTCCATCAGAGTCGTTAGAGCGAGCGATGGCGGTTCTGCATTTGTTTGCGGTTTCGAGTCTTGTTTCGGCGTTGTCGTGCTCGGGGATATCGTCTTGGTCTGTTTGGGCTTGTTTATTCCAGGCAGATGTAGCAAGGGGTTATAATTCTTGGAACACTCCTTGCAACTTCTAGCTGCGCTGCTAGAAGCCTGATGTCCTTCTCAAAGGCAATTCACGCACAGCTTCTTAGCGCGCACGAAACATAGTCTCTTTGCAGCAGTGATCCTGAGGAAATCCGGGCAGTAGTAAAGCGGGTGATCCTGCTCACACATTAAGCACCGAGAAGCTGTCCTGGCCTGACCTCCGGTTCCTGGAAAAACATGGCCGAGTGTCTCGAGAGCCTGGAAATGCGTTTTCATGAAGTCCAACAAACTCTTCAAGAGTGGTAGCTCGCGCGGGTTGAATAACGATTGTTCGTATGATGCGTGAGTCGCTGGATCCAATTTTCGGATCAGCACATATAGCAGCAACAGATCCCAGTTCTCCAGGCCTCTGAGACACTCTTGTGTGGTGTCATGTTGAGCCTTTATTGCTGCCACTGATGACCTTTCATTAGCATGAGGTGGCTGACTCATCAATTTGTTGATGAGCGTCGCTGCCAATAGTCGCCGGTTGTCGTACTTTTCCTTCAAGGTTGTCCAAGCCGCCTCGTATTTGTCATCCGACAATGTAAAATTTCGAATCAAAAGCTCCGCTTCTTCGGTGAGACCGGCCTTGAGGTACCATAGCTTTTGGCTCTTGGACATCAGTTGGCTATGCACCATTTGCATGAACAGGTCGTGAATTTGTTGCCAATGTATATAGTTCCCATCGAAGGAGGGGAGTTTTATTTTCGGCAGAGGCATGGTAAGAGGAGTCACAGACAGAGTCGCTGAAGCAGGTGTGGTGCTGAGTTCATCCATTTTCGATTCCAGACGTATGATACAATCTTGGGTAAGCTCTTCCAAGTGAGTGTGCTGTTGCACGTTAAAACCATACGCTTCAGGATTGTCATGGAGCTCGACGATCTGCAGGTGATATTCATCCAGCTGTTGTCAATCTCGTTCGAGGGTCATGAGTTTACTCCTGCACCAGATCCGAGTGACCTCCTTCTATTCCAAACGGTTGATGATCCCCCTCAACGAACCTGCCATGACTTTGTAGCGACGCAGCATCCTGACCACACTGGCATCTCTTGGTGCTGAGGCTTTCTGCAGTGTAGTCCTTGTCCTCGCTATCGTGAATTTCGGGCCCTTTTGGTGACTGTTCCCCGGTTGACGTGTCTACGTGTGTTTTGGCACGCATTTGATCATGGAAGTTCTGCTGGTAACGGAGGTAGTTGCCTTTGGTAGTGTCGTATATATTTGTAAAATACTCGTGCGACGAAGCGACCTCCGGTAGGGATCAGATGTGACTATCGCCTAATTCAAAATCCTCCCACGGGGCCTCCAGTTGCCGCAGTCGCTCCGCATAATACACAGCTTCCTGCTTCCTTGAGCGCGAATCCTTCTCGTAGTTTGAAATGACGCCTTCGACGATTCGTGCCAATCCTATTAGGTCCTTGATCAGGCGAGCCACATTCGCCATTGCGTAGAAAGTCGGAAAGCGGCAGGAAACAGAAAGCGTAAATACACCCCGACACTACACAAAACACCTGTAGTGGATGTCGGTGGCAGTCGATGTTTATTTTATAAATGAAATACTATATTTATAACAACAAACAATAATTTTATTTTAACAAAACTTTAGAATATTGCGCGCGTGAACGAGTGCTCGCCGTATCGTGACGTGAAGCGTTCTGTTTCTTCTCTGCATTTCCATCCTTTATATATCCGCGGCGATGATAGCGTTGTGAGAGATTTGGGATGCTCGCGGTTTTTCCCGGACTAATTGCACACGGCGTTTCGTCATAACTTTGCATGTGCGAAGGATTTCCTAATTATCCCTTTTCGGAGAAGACAGGGTTTGAGGATGATGCAAGGACTTTATATGCGGTGATGTGTGTTTATTGCCGTCTGGGTTGCGGTTTTTCCCGGACTAATTGCACATGGCGTTTCGTCATAACTTTGCATGTGCGAAGGATTTCCTAATTATCTCTTTTCGGAGAAGACAGGGTTTGAGGATGATGCAAGGACGTTATATGCGGCGACGTGTGTTTATTGCCGTCTGGGTTTATGTTGTTTTTTTTTTTATTGCCGGAAACTTTGTGTATCGTTGCCGCCACATCACCCCCTTGCCAGTGATGAAGTCACGTTGAAGATGAGTGCATTACGATTTACTGGGATCCGGCTTGGTAGCGTTGCAAACCCGTCGTTCTGATCGTCGAGGTTTCTGTTGATGCTGCTCTTGTAGCTGCAACCTTGATCTTTCTGTGACAGGGTTGTTGGTAGGATCTAGTTGGGTTTCCGTCTGTTGATTTGTCTCGTTGCTGATAATGATTTCATGGTCTTCTGGAGTCATCTCGATCAAGGTGTACGCGGGTTTTACTCGGTCGATTGATACCGTGATTTCTTTTCCTCTAATCCTTATGATAAAAGTCTTTTCGCCACGTTTGATTACCTCATATGGGCCATCGTATGGCATTTACAAAGCGGTTTTAACAGCATCATGTCGTAAGAAAACGTGTGTTGTTGTAGCAAGGTCCTTGAAAATAAACGGTGTGCGTGCACCATGTCGGCTTATTGGCACTGGTCGCATTTGCTCGAAGTGTCGTCGTAACTCCTTGATGAATTGTGCTGGTTCGTTGTCTGCGCATGCAGGTTCGAAGAATTCTCCTGGAAGGCGCATGGGTTGTCCACATAACATCTCAAAAGGAGATGCACCTAAGTCTTCGCGGATAGTTGCTCTGATGCCCATGATGACGCTGGGTTTACTGTTCGTGCTGGTGGCATCGAATCGCTGCTTTTAATTGGCGATGAAAACGCTCTACCATCCCGTTGGCTTGGGGATGGTATGAGGTTGTTCGCAAATGGTTGGTGCCCGAAAGACGATTGAGAGAACGAAATAAATTCGATTCAAACTTGCGCCCTTGGTCGGTGGTGATTCGCAGTGGAGTTCCGAAACGGCTTATCCATCCTTCCCAGAAGGCTCTAGCGACTGTTTCAGCTTCCTGGTCGTGAATCGGTATGGCCTCTGGCCAACGTGAGAGACGGTCCACGCAGGTAAGACAACATCTTTTTCCTTCTGATATCGGCATGATTATAATATCTATATGCACATGTTCGAGTCTCGTGGAAGGTGGTGCGAAATTTCCTACACGCGCGAACGCATGCCTGGTGGTTTTCGATTGCTAACACTGGATGCAAGCTCGTGCCCATTCGCGGCAGTCCTTCTTAACAGCTGGCCAGATGAATCGTTGTGCGACGAGCTTCGCAGTTGCGTTTCTGCCTGGGTGAGAGTGGCGATGTATGGATTCGAATGCTGAAAACTGGTGTGATATACGGTCCGGCTTTTGCTGAAGTGTCGCAGAAAATTTGAGCGTCCGTTCCTGGGACATGCATTTGCTTGAGTTGCAAAGACGTTTCCGAACGTAAAAGAGCTTTTAGTTCCTCGTCGTTCCCTTCTGATTTTGCCAACTCAGCGTAATTGATGGGTGCTTCAATTGCCTCGATTCGCGACAGAGCATCGGCAACGATGTTATCTCTTCCCGAAATGTGCCGAATATCGGTCGTAAACTGGCCAATGAAGTCAAGGTGCCGAGCTTGACAAGGTGACGTCTTGTCGGGTTTCTGCCGGAGGGCGAATGTCAGTGGCTTTTGGTCTGTGTAGACCGTGAAAATCCTTGCTTCTATCATGTGCCGAAAGCGAGATAGATTGCCAATAATTCTCGGTCAAAAACGCTGTATCGGCACTCGGTTGGGCTGAGTTTTTTTGAGAAGAAAGCGAGTGGCTCCCAATGTCCATCAACTCGTTGTTGCAGAGCTGCACCTACGGCAATGTCAGAAGCGTCACAAAATACTCCCATTTCTGCACCGACTTTGGGGTATGCAAGGAGCGTTGCTTGCGCTAAGTCTCGTTTCGTTTTTTCGAACGCTCTTTCGGCTGCTGGTGTCCACTGGAGCAGGGCGTTCCCTTTTATTTTATCGTGAAGCATGTTGTTTAACGGTGCCTGTGTGTTTGCGCAACTTGGCATGCCAATTCTGCAAAAATTGATCATGCCCAGATACTGACGAAGTTGCTTGGCGGTTGTTGGCTGAGGGAAGCTGAGAATCGTTTCAACCTTTTCCGGTACTGGTTTGATGCCATCATTGGAGATGAGATAGCCAAGAAAGGGTAATTTTTTGGTGCCGAACTTGCATTTTGACACGTTGATAATTATGCCGTATTTTGCCAACCGTGTGAAAACTTCTCTTAAATGCTCCAGGTGTTCCTCCGAGGTCTCGGACGCCACTAAAATGTCGTCCAAATATGCGAAGACAAAGTCCAGACCTCGAAGTACTTCGTCCATGAACCATTGGAAGGTCTGTGCAGCGTTTCGGAGTCCGAAAGTCATGAATGGAAATTCGTAAAGACCAAAGGGCGTTGTTATTGCCGTTTTATGGATGTCCTCTTCAGCCACGGGTATCTGATGATACGCTCTCACCAGATCGATTTTCGAGTATACCTTCTTGCCGTGAAGTGCCTGTCCGAAGTCATGGATGTGCCTGATCGGATACCTATCTGGGACTGTGCGTGCATTGAGTGCACGATAATCTCCGCAAGGTCGCCAACCTCCATCCTGTTTTGTTGCCATGTGTAAAGGTGCTGCCCAGCTGCTAGATGATGGACGTGCAGTGCCGAGTTTAACCATGGCGTCGAATTCCCTGCGTGCAGCGGTGAGTCTTTCAGGATCTAATCGACGAGGTTTGCTCGTTGTTGGAGGCCCAGGCGTCGTTTGGATGTAATGCCTGGTATTATGACTCTGGAGCGCGGCCATCGGGGCGCGTGATATCCGGGAATTCTGCAAGAATCGCGTGATATAAGGTATCACCAGAACGACCTTGATAGTAGGTGTGTTGGTGCGAAACCCACGACCTTTTGAGGTTAGTTGCGTTGCCTTGTCGATGAGTTGGCTTTCTTGAATATCGATCAGCAGTCCAAAGTGTGCCAAGAAGTCAGCTCCGATGATCGGTTTGGTGACGTCAGCGATGACGAAGTTCCATGGAAATGTGCGCCGCAGGCCAAGGTAGAGTGATAACGCTGTCATTCCGTAGGTAGCTATCGTGGATCCGTTAGTGGCTGCAAGTTCATACGAAGTCTTCTTGAGTGGGCTTTTGATTGCTGATCGAGGGAACACGCAAAGATCGGCGCCCGTATCGACTAGGAAGTGTTTCTGACTTCCCCGGTCCACAATAAATAGGCGGCGTGTTTTTCGGCTAGAATCGCTGGCCGCCATTAGCGATTGCCGTTTGCGTTTCCCGACAGTTTACATAGTGATCTGCATTTCTTTGCTTCGTAGCCAAATCTGGAATGGTACCAGCACAAGCCCTCTGCATCCTGGTGATTCCGTGCTCTTGAATTACTACGATTACGTGAGTTCGATCGTCTGTAATCTTGGCGGGAAGGGCGACTCGTCGATCGCAGCATTTCTACTTCTTGCTGCAATTTTTCCATCTGCTGATTTAGGCTCAGTGTGAGCTGTGCAAATCTTGCTCCGAGCTCAACTTCGAATAGTGATGTTGCTGGCGTGATCTGAGCTACGTGGGACACGCTGCTCCTAGTCAGTAATATAATCGCGTCTGCAAGTTCGGCTGCTTTGTCGAGAGGCTGGTCCTTCTGCGTGGCCATAATGGCTTGCGTCTGGTCCAGATCGTCCGTATGATTTCCTCGTTGAAAGCATTGCCACCAAGAGAACGCAGATCTCTTAAAAATTTCGTTGGTTTTCTATCGCCTAATGTTTCGCCTTCTAATAGTTGTCGCGTCTTCTCTTCCTGCGATGTACTCAGACGTTTAATTAGCTCTTCTTTTAGCTTGCTATATGGCTCTTGTGCTGGTGGGTTTAGCACAATGTCTTTTACTTCGGCCGCGTAGCGAGTGTCGAGAGCAGAAAGCGTTGCGTTGAACTTCGACTCCTCTGTTGTGATGCCCGCCACCACGAAATTCCGCTCAATTATCGCGGGGGTTAAGGGGGGCAATCGCATAGATATATAGCTTGCGGCTCCTTGTATAACGTCGTTCGGCATTCTGATCACGTCGGGGTCACAAATTATGTAGCGGATGTCAGTGGCGGTCGATGTTTATTTTATAAATGAAATACTATATTTATAACAACAAACAATAATTTTATTTTAACAAAACTTTAGAATATTGCGCGCGTGAACGAGTGCTCGCCGTATCGTGACGTGAGCGTTCTGTTTCTTCTCTGCATTTCCATCCTTTATATATCCGCGGCGATGATAGCGTTGTGAGAGATTGGAGATGCTCGCGGTTTTTCCCGGACTAATTGCACACGGCGTTTCGTCATAACTTTGCATGTGCGAAGGATTTCCTAATTATCCCTTTTCGGAGAAGACAGGGTTTGAGGATGATGCAAGGACGTTATATGCGGCGACGTGTGTTTATTGCCGTCTGGGTTGCGGTTTTTCCCGAACTAATTGCACACGGCGTTTCGTCATAACTTTGCATGTGCGAAGGATTTCCTAATTATCCCTTTTCGGAGAAGACAGGGTTTGAGGATGATGCAAGGACGTTATATGCGGCGACGTGTGTTTATTGCCGTCTGGGTTTATGTTGTTTTCTTTTTTTTATTGCCGGAAACTTTGTGTATCGTTGCCGCCACACACCAAACAGCACTTCACGACCTGTTCACCGGGAAAAACAATTATTTAGTTATGAACTTTGATTTTATTATTTTTATTTAATACATTCAGCAAAAAGCTCAAAAGTTCGTTAAAAATTCATTGAACAATAAACTTTTGTTTTTAAGTTTTGACAAATTAGGGTTACTTGATTGATTAAAATAAAAATGTGGTATTCGAAACAAAGTATTTTCGCTTTGTGGCGAATTGAACTAAAATGATCGATCAATTGATAAATCAACCAAATATATATATAATTTTTCTTTATTGGAATGTATGCGGTACAGAGGCCTTATAATATAGTAGGTGTTCTGACAAAGTCATCTCACTCAAAATAGATACCTGAAAATGGTCCTTAACAAACCATTTTACTTCTCTTCTGAAAAGCTACACAGACTGGCTGGCGTTAGTCCAATTCGTAAGCTCGCTGCATTGCGCCGTGACAAATTAATCGCGAAAGCAAATCAACCAAATAAATCGAATTAATTACGAATGGGCTAATTATTACAGTGCTAATTAACCTTAAATAACTATGTAAGTTTATTGAAGCGTTGATGTTGCCGGATCAGGCCGTGATGGGCGCTCAGAGGTGTCAGGAACTCAACAGATGGAATAACTATTTCAGTGAAACATCTGTAGTTTTCAGCATTGAATGGATTGAGGTATTTAAAAGATTTGAAAGTATATACTCAAATTTTCCGAATGTTTAGATGTACCCAAATTTAAAAGGGCATAATTGATGAAGATGAATATGATTCAATGATTAATAATAAATATATCAACCAAACTACTTTACACTTTTCGACGAGAATTCTATTTTCCTTACATGAAATATTAATAAAAACTAGCTGCGAGAACAGTCCAGCAATGAAATACGATTGCTATCCATGGGAAGTTAAACACATGGAATACTCGTATGTTACACCATTTCGAAATCACAAGTCTATTCAAATTAGCGAGAATATAGTTTTATTTTATTTCATGAAAAAATTAGAAAAGCACTTCCAACTTATAGCTAAATGACTTCATTCATAGTCTTTATGCAACCTTTGGCATAGGAAAATCTAGTGAAAAGCATTTGCAGGAACATGCTGTGACAGGACACTCCGTATTCGAGCTGTGGAAGATTCGAGCAAATTTAGTCGCTGTTTATTAAAGTTCAAATAGCAATTTCCTCAAAACAAAACTACTAACCTGAACCACTCCATCAAGTGTTCAGTATGACCGCCATGTCTGCACGTTTGACACCAAGAAAACCACTTTGAAAACGGCTTTGATTGCCACCCTATACTTTGTTGTGCTGGATTGTTATGCGAAAGTATGGCTGATGACGTGCCCATATGCAACAAACACAATGAGCATCGTGGCAATGGTTTCCGACAGTTGGGACATGAAGAAAGCTGTAAGAAATTTATAAATGAAAAAGCACGTGCTATTTCTTACGTTCTTACTTTATTTGGATTAGCAGTTGCGCTACGCATTCTAACCTCGTCTTGTAGAGAACTAGAAACAGATTTACCACAGAAATTGCAAAGTACAAACACTGATCGTGTTATCTTTGGTGTGATTTGGAGAGATTCCATTTTAATGTCAAACTCGGCTCGTTTTTCCCACAATTGCCATGCATCTAACCAGTCTCGATAGCTAAAATTCAGTAGGAAGTTTTGACAAAGGAATTGAAATCTTGTAACTATCATTCTTCAAATGCTTAATGTTTCGAATATGCTTGCTATGTATGTTAAAGCATTTAATTATCGACACACTAAAATTGTACGAGACTAAATTTAAAAATTTCTTACGTTTCAATCCAATATTTAAATCGAGGTTCTGTGTGAACCTCACTAGGAAAGAAACGTGTTGCTAATAAAGCCACAGTTTGAATATCTTCAGTCCAGTCCAAATAGCTTTGTAGAAGGCTAATGCCATCTTTCGATTCTCCAGTTAAGAGTAGACCATGTAGATCACCATTTTCAATACAATTTCGGATTGTGTTCTTAACTAGGTCTGCTAATTTGGTGTCATTTAAGTATCTGCAAGCAAACGCCATGCGGTCAGCTAATGAAATTTTCTTTTCGTTCTGAAAGCATATATAAATAAATGCTGTGATTATCACAAAAATCTAAATTGCTTACAATTACGGCGTCAAAGTTGTCTCCATCGGCGGTTAGAAAAGAGAAAATGGTACGTAAATATGGATCACTGATTTGTTGATAAACGGATGTCCGTTGGTTATCTGCTGAGTAACGAGTGTTAAAACCAGACAAAGCTATTGCAGCTAATCTATAAACTGTGCCATCTGTGCTCTGGAATGAACAAATTTATGTTTATAAGTTAGAGCAATGCATTCGATATAATTTTATTTAAAAGCTTAAACTTTCAACATGCTCCTAATCCTTATAAAACAAATAAAATCCAATGTATGCCGTATCGGGAGGGATAAATTTAAAAGGTAGTCACATAGTGTTGAGATTATCGAAGGGACAGAGGGACGATAGGTTTGAAGAGAAAGATAACTTTGAATATATATGAGCACACTTTATTTGTTTTACATAAAGGAACTCTCGTGGGCAACAGTCACAGACCAAATAACGAAAAATTACTGGTGACGCAAGTATTGTGCTCCGGCGCCTGAATACTGGGTTTCGCTCACGCATGCGTGGTAAGCCTATCGACGCACGATAACTTTACTTCTCAACACTCCCGCCGTTTGAGTGGGTCGAGGACCCTATGCCTAAACAGTTGCATAGATGCTGAAACTGTCTCTTTGGAAGTGCTTTGGTAAATATATCAGCTAGCTGCTGATCCGTAGGAACATATTCTACCGATATTTCCCCACTCTCCAAAGTTTCGCGAACAAAGTGATGCTTAATGTCTATATACTTGGTTCGCTTGTGAAACTCCGGATTTTTGATTAATCGGATTGTACTTTGATTGTCTACTCGCAGAACTGTCGCAGTTACCGGTAGACACCCGAGATCGTTTAACAATTTTCTCAGCCAAATGGCCTCTTTCGCAGCCGCTGCTGCCGCGACGTACTCAGCCTCCGTTGTGCTGGGTGTGACTAGCGTTGGGACGACCATGTCACAATCCCGTTCGATAGACAAAATGCATACCCCATGGGAGATCTACGCGTTTCCACGTCACTTGCGAAATGCAAGTCTGAAAACCTCTGTAACTCTGAGTTACTCCCGTCGCTTTTGTACATTATCCCGACTTTCGTTGTTCCGACCAAGTACCGGTAGATTCGTTTCACCGCTTTCCAGTGGCTCTCGTGGTAATTGCTAAGAAATTTACTAACTGAATTCACCGAATATTCTATATCCGGCCGCGTCACAACCGCAAGAAACATTTACGAGCCCACTGCTTCTCGAAACGGTACCGTACTTGAGTTTTCATCCTCGCGATCGTTTGGAACTAGTCGCGCGTGCGGATCGGCAGGCACACTTGCCGCTTTTGCATCCATCATCTTAAATTTATTGAGAATTTTCTTCACATACGCTTCTTGATGCAAGAACATGGTTTTCTTTACTCGATTTCGTTCTATTTGTACCCCGACAAATAACTTTCCATCCCCGATCGTAATTTCGAACGTGTTTCCCGATGATTTGATTACCGATTCGAGGGCTTTACTTGTTTTTGCTGCGAAGAGTCCGTCACCTCCAAAAAGCGCTAAAAACACATCTACACCGTCTACCCGTCCTTGAAAGATACACTTGCCGGCTTCCGTTTCACGAAACTGATATTTCTCTAAGAACTCACAAAACTTTTCGTTCCAGCACCTGGGTGCTTGTTTCAAGCCGTACAAGGACTTGTTCAGTTTACACACGAAACCACGTTTTTCTTCTTCCTTGACGTTGAATCCTTTCGGAATTTCCATGTAGATCTCTTCCTTCAGCTCGCCGTGAAGAAAGGCTGTTCTCACGTCAAACTGTGTGAGCTCCAAGTCCTGTTCAGCCACCATGGCCAATAGAACTCTCAGCAAGTCGTATCTCACGACTGGCGAGAAGATCTCCGTGTAGTCGAGTCCCTCTTTTTGTTGAAATCCTCGTGTACAAAGTCTCGCTTTGTACCGGTATACGTCACTTGACGTGTCTCATATGACCTTGAACACCCATTTCGAACGTATGGACTTTCGATCCGTTTTCCTTGGTACGATTGACCAAGTCTCGTTCTGCTCGTGCGCATCGAACTCTTTCTGAATCGCCTCGACCCAATTGTCTGCATCGGCACTGATCATCGCCTCCTGAAATGAGTTTGGCGGATTATATTCAGCGAAGTCGACGTCATACCTTATCGGTGGTCGGATGTTTGCACGATCCCGCAGTTGTCTGTCATCCGGTTGATTTTGATCTTCTTCTCGAGGGTCTTCTGGTTGTTCGTTTCTATCAGGTTTTTCCTGAGCTTCCTGGCATTCCACCTCCTGTTGCTGCTCGACGGGTTCTGCCACATCTTCGTTTTCGTCCGCTGGAAGAATGTATTTGAATTCTTTTCTTTTTTCTGCCCCAAGTTGCGACTTCTCGTTGAATGTGACGTCTCTCGATACAGATATTTTCTTGTTGTGTGGATTGTACAAATGGTAATTCATCGAGTCGTTCTGATACCCAACTAAGATCTACTTTGTAGCCTTTGGATCTAACTTCTTGCGAAATTGTTTGTCGATATGCATGTACGCATCCGATCCGAACACTCGAAAATGGCACACATCTGGTGTTTTTCCAAACCAGATCTCATATGGCGTTTTCTCTTTACCGGTAGCCAGAACTCGGTTGAGCACGGTCACTGCTGTACCGACTGCTTCCGCCCATAGCGACAGAGGAAGTTTCTTTGCCGTTATCATCGCGCGCACTCTCGATGATCGTTCTGTTGTCGCGCTCGGCTTTCCCGTTTTGCTGAGGAGTGTAAGGTAGCGTGTTTATCAGCTCGATACCACGAGCCTCGAGATATTGCTTCATTTCACGGTTGCAATACTCTCGTCCATTGTCCGTACCTTTTCTTTTTCCGGCAATCGCGAGCTAGATGCCCCTTCCTTTCACAATAGAAACACTCGAGACTCGTATTTCTACTTTCGCGGCTTTTCTCACTGTTATTGTTTTGACTCGCGGCGAACCTTTACTTCTTGTTCCCGCCAAGACCAACAGCGGCTAACGCTCGAGTCACGTCATCGCCACCTTCAAGTCTTCTTTCTTCCTTCAATAATCGTTCTAGTAGTTCTAGTTCAAGGGTTTGACTTTCTTCGGGTGCACTGTCCCATGCTGTCTGGAGAGCATTATACTTTACCGGCAGGCTGCCAAGTACCTTCGCCATTATGGCCGTGTCCGAAATCGCTTCACCCAGATCCTTCCGTTGAGACGCCATGTTTTGTACCCGGGAAACGTGAATTCTTACCAATTTGTCTCACATTTGCTAAGCTGTAATGCAGTTGAGCATACAGTCGAGCTGAGAATCCTCTATCGATGAGGAAACTATGCAGATGGCCGTCGCGTTGTCTTTCACCCACTTTTTGCCATCGGCCGAGTTTGCGTCTGCCGGCATCACTCGCGCACCCGTAACGATGTCTTGTAACGCGTTCGCAATAAGCATCGAGTTCATTCGAAATTTCCATGCTTGAAAATTCGAGCCATCAAACTTCTTGATGTTCTTTATCAGAGTTGATTTCGCCATTTTCGTTCGATTGTTTTCCCGTACACGTTTACCGGATCACTACAATGGCGCCCACGTGTCGACCACCCAGGAAGAAAAAATCGAGATAACCGTTTTCTCTCTATCGTTCTCTGACTTCGATAATCGGTTGTTACGCAAGCTGGTTGCCTGGGCCCATAACCTTTGAGATTATCGAAGGGACAGAGGGACGATAGGTTTGAAGAGAAAGATAACTTTGAATATGAGTACGCTTTATTTGTAATGCATAAAGGAACTTCTTATTGTACACGTCTTGTGGGCAACAGTCACAGACCAACTAACGAAAAATAACTGGTGACGCAAGTAGTGCGCTCCGGCGCCTTAATACTGGGTTTCGCTCACGTATGCGCGGTGAGCCTATCGACGTACGATAACTTTACTTCTCAACACATAGGGCGGTAAGCTGACATTGCCATTCTACCAGGATAAAAGTTTTGCCAATATGAGATTCAGGTTGTGCAAATGCAAATTCGACTGTTTCTGTTTTTATTAAGACTCGTTAATTTGCGACTTGCCTATCCTTGCTTACGCCAGTGTTTGTTCAAATATTCTAAGATTTTTAAAGGGATGCCCCTTCATGCATAGATACGAATCTTAAAATTTCTTAACAAAATATAATCTCATCAAATGCGGAAAGTGGCGTCATTTTAGCATGATTTTAGTAAGATGGACGTAAAATCAAATGGTTATAAATGCCATTAGATCGGGCATGAACCTTGTTTACTCTGGGGGTTTATGTGAAAATTCTTAAGTTTCCAGGTAACGAAGGATAACGATCGGTATTACAATACAAGGCAATCAGAGACAGGTGGAAAACCAGTATATGAGCACATCAGGAAGGCCGGACTTTTCATGTTTCCGGAAGAGAAATTGATTATATACAGCATCGAACGTTTTAGAGCACCCTTCCCTAACTTTGTGAATGCTATTTACGCACTGAGTCCGGGACACCCTTACGCCTAGAAGCGAATCCGAATTGCAGGAATCCCTTGTTTAGCTGCAAGGAGGAGATGGGGAAGGATTATTATAAAAGGGACCTCTCCACTCTCGACGCCTCCCGACGGTCCAGTACACCCTTTTTAACCATTACCACTTCCTGAGCGTAATGTGCCACATGTGCCACGGAGTTCCATTTCTCAGCTGATGTAAGCATCTTTCCGACTACAATCTCCGGAGAGAGCTCCCCAGTGTCGCTGCAGAGATCATCACGCAGCCTTTCCCATCTTTTGCAGACGAAAAACATGTGGCAGGCACTATCCATCACTCCTCTACAAAACACGCAGTCCGGAGACCGTGACTTATTGATCTTGTGCAGGTAAGACTGGAAACATCCATACCCACTCAAGAGCTCGGTTATGTAGAAATTAGTCTCACCGTGCACTCGATTGAGCCTCGGCCTCAGGTCAGGGATCAGGCGAGCAGTCCATCTTCCCCTGGTATCGCTCTCCCAGGAGTGTTGCCAATCGCTTAGACAGCGTTGTTTCTCCTCTTTAGCAACCGTCTCTGTCGCTATCGCTTCTCCACAGGTAGACGCTGCTTCGCTCCCTAATAAGGAGCTCAATGGGCATCACAACTGCAATCACTAATACTACTGACTCGAAGACTGTTCGGTATGCACGTGTGATTCACAGCGCTCCTTGTCTCTGCAGCTGTGCCAACTCCTTTCAGTGCAACTCCTTGTTTAGAGCGTCACCCGATAGTTCTGGCCTGTAGACTAGGATAGATTGTACAACGCTCATTAGGAGTCATCTCCTTGATGAAATAGGTTCCCCTATGTTGGCCATCAGTCGAGTAAGTGCCGCTACAAATACTGCCTTTTCGGCTGTTGCTCCAATTTGTGCGGAGAAACTCACCTTTGAGTTTATCAGTACTTCCAGGTATTGCACTGCTGGTTTCGTCTCGAGCAGGGTTTCCGCTATACTGATAGTTCTTACTCTGGGATTCTTTTCTTAGTTAGCACGACCACTTCGGTTTTCTCCACTGAAGCCGTGAGCAGTCATCCAGTGTCCCACTCGCCGCTTCAGTGTACCTAGTCTGAATTGCGCATGTTCGACAGTGCGTTCAGCTACCAATGCCGCTCATCATCTGTTTAGCCGACCAAGCGTGATTCGTCCGGCATCTCAAGTCTCAGTAGCCGAGATATTTCACAAATCGGGATCGAGGATGGAGCCCTGAGTGACACCCGATGTAACAGCCATACTTCGACTCCCTTTCTTCGTGTCGTAGAGCAGGTTGCGATTCCTTAAGTAATCCCTCAAGATTCGCATAAGGTATTATGGCACTTGGAAACAATTTTCCAGCGCTTCCACAATACCCACTCATCTGGCGGAATTGAAAGCGTTTCTGTGGTCAAGAGTAGCTAGCAGGAGTATCTTCCGAGCGGAATTACTGTACGCCTCGGCGCGCTGGACTACGCTTACAACTTGTCCAATTGCGTCAATAGTAGAGTGACTTGCTCTGAAGCCGTACTGCCTTGGAGATAGATCCCAAGCGGCGCAGATTGCCTCAGCGAGTCTTCTTTGAGAAATAAACAGTGGATTTTTGCGTAGATTCAAAATCATCACGGACCCCTTGAACAATAACAACAATAGTAGGTAATGTTAAGATTTTTATTAAAACAATTACCAGAAAAAATATTTTTAAAGCTGCTATATTTTAATATGAGGATTGGTGCTGTTTTATAACCGACTTCCATAAAAAAGAAGGTTATAAGTTTCATACTTATATACGAAAATAGATAAAAGGATTCTGATTTCACCAAACTGTTGAGCTTCATTGGGAGGGGGAAGGAGATTTAAATTGAGTAAGTTCAATTATCCGTCTTTGGTACCGATTCCTCTTCACAAGGAATCGATCTGTGGATGAATTCCAGGTATTGATGTTGCGTATGGAATGTAACATATTATAGTGGAACATATCAGTTTCGAAATTAATTCATCCGTGAACTATACCGTTATTAGCACTAACATATGGCGAAAGCAGTCAAAAAATAGTATATTCGATTTTCCGCTTTAAAGTACCCGTTGCTTTTGAATAAGGATAGAGAGTTGAAAACTGTTTCCACCAAACAGTTGAATTTACTTTGGACAAAGTTGCAAGCAAAGGACATATAGATTCGATAGCGGTATAGTGCAAAGACCAAGTGTATTTTCACGACTTTAGCATTAATTTTTCCCCGTCACTGTTCGATTTATGGGTGAGTTTCAATTATTATGGGTACATGTAGTCGCCAACATATGGTTATTAATTACTCATATGTTAACATTTTATGACAATCAGAGATATGACCGAAATTAACAGTGCAAAATATATTTTTTGATATAAAATTCATATTAAAGTATGCTGAATATGAAACATATAAAATACACTGAAGATGACTCAAAGTAGTCGAAACGCGTCTGCTCACACAACTAAGCAAGGCCCGACGGCTTTTAAAGAAAAAAGAAAAAAAAATATAAAATATACTTAATCCTTTTGTCTCTTTCAAGAATTGTAACCATCTTAGGGTTCGAAACAAGTTTTTTGAAGGCATGAATCGACGACTTGAATTATTTATCCAATACTTGTATAAGAAATCGATCATATTATCCAAAAGCACATAACAGCCGCTATTTCGTTCTAGCTAAAATAATTTTGCAGAATGCTAGGCCTATTGAAAATATTTAAATTACACACTATTCCTTAAATCTTCATGAAAACCCGAAAAAATGAGAGTGCCTAGGTCGATTTGAAATTTATGATTCCATACAATTGAAATGGCTATAACTCACTCGATTATGATCTGATTTCCATTAAATTTTTTAAACATTGGAATCTTATATTAATCGAAGTAACTGTAAAATTCTAAAAGGTTTAAGGATTCAGTTTTGAATTTATGGGAAAACACGTAAAATTTACAAGTCATACTATTATTAATAAGCGAATTTTGTGCTTGAGCGAATTTTGATTCCTGAGGTATTTGTTGCCTTTGTACTCATAAAGACCTACCTCTGTGTTTTTTTTTTTTCAGATTTTTCGGTTAAAGATGACTAATCGCGAAGGGGTGTGGACACAAATTTTTCATATATTTTGCCTCTTCCTGGACCCTCTGATGCATAAATGACTTTTCTTTCAGATTCTGAAAATGCTAAGTGCTTTTTAAGGCTCTCGGCGTCATGGAGGGGACCCCTTTTCAAAAATTTGAAATGTTTGATAAAACTTAAACTTTTGAGATACCTCCAATTTTGACCTTTGAGTTTTGTTGCTTGTATAGTTTCTGTAGAAACTTGCAGTCATGCACGGACAGACGGACAGACAGACAGACAGGATGTGAAGCTAGTAGGTCTTTGTAAATTTCTTTTACAAAGTCCTAAAAAACCATTTATTCAGCATGATTCCAAATCGACATTCTGATGAATGTTAATGTTGCCACTAAATATGAACTAATAAAAAAACTTTTAGAAATGTTCGGTTGGAAGTTTAGTTTCGTTTTGCAAATGACTATCTAAAGGTTAATAAGCTCTATATAGATAACTGCAGGAAAAATTTGTAAAAAAATTTCTTTCATCGAGGACAATATGTTGGACTTGATATTATTCTTATTGGGGAGTATCAAGGTGGTTTTAGAGCAGGTAGATCAACAACAGACCAATTGTTCACAGTCAAGCAGATACTTGAAAAGTGGTGGGAGTTCAACATAGACGTACACCAAATTTTCGTTGACTTCAAGCAAGCATACGACATTATTGATCGTAACGTACTGTACCAAATAATGCTTCGTTTTGGCATCCCATCCAAATTAGTCCGTCTTACCAAAATGACAATGACGTCGACAACCTCCCAAGTTCGCATCAACAACCAACTCACCGATGCCTTTGACACAAATATTGGACTCAAGCAGGGAGATGAGCTGGCCCCATTGCTATTCAATTTGGCTCTGGAGTACGCCATAAAAATCGTCGGGTAATGACGAAGTTTACCCACGTCCGTCTGTTTTGACTCGTTTCGACTTGTTCTTTGAGCAAGCAATTTTCCCCTTCTGTAGTTACCACCAATTTTCGACTTCGGTGGACCTTTTTCTGAGACCCAAGAATTCGTGAATGCGAAATTCTTTTGTAGTGGGTCCTTATGCGGGGGGAATGAACCCGCCCCACGACACCGCAACGCTAGCCTACCAGCGCTCGGCTGATATTACCATCTTCTTTCGCCGAGGCAGCAGACCATCGCTGCAGTCCTTCACGGACAATATCATACCTACATTCACTACAGTGTCACTTTCGACTCTAAATTAAAGTTCAACGTTCATATTTCTGAAATTACTTCTAAAGTCTCTCGCGTTTCTGGCTTGATCTTAAGAAATTCCTGTATTTTTTCCGATTCTTTATCGCGTATTAAATTATATTCTAGTTTGGTTCGTCCCATCTTTGAGTACTGTTCGCGAGTTTGGTCACCTCATTTGAAGTGGTTGAAGTTCACGCTAGAAGCTGTACAAAAAAGATTTACCCGGATCGTCTTCTTCAAGTTCCAGATTCACTACATTTTTTATGAATCACGCTTACCTATCCTCAATATTCCTTCGCTGGAAAGGTGTCAACTCTACCTTGATGATTGTTTCCTTTACAGGCTTTGCTGTGGTTTGCTCGATACTCGGCTAGCCAACCAGGTTCCAGTGAGGCGCATTTTGCGTTCTACAAGATCGTCGAATATCTTTTATGTTCCATTCGCACGTAGCTTGGTGTATTTTCACTCACCCATGCTCAGATTAGTTTTAGCTTGTGCCCTTCCCCTCTCGTATTTAGTTTATACAAAAGTATTTTTTTTTCTCCTCGTTTTTGCACTTTTCATTACTTTTATCCTGCTATTTGCATGTCTTTTTTTTTTCTCTCCTTGCTGTGCTATTACTTAATCTATTTTGCTGTGCTATTGTTTAATCTATTTTGTAATTGGATTTTATGTTAAATAGAAATAAATAAATAAAAAAATATCACACCTGGCGAAGACAGTATCGAAAATGTGGTCAAATTTTTGTATTTAGGCGCCTAAATAACGAGAGCCGGTAACGAAAGAGACGAAATATGTCGAAGAATACGGTTAGCAAATAAAAATTTTATTCAGTTTTGACGATCTTGAAGACTAGCTGCACAAACAGGAAAACAAGCGGGGAACCAATTTATCCGTTTTGACTTAACAATGATGAGAATAACGGTTAAAACTGATTTGGCACTGCTTCCATGAAATACTATGTATTCAAGTTTGGCATTTTCTCCTAATGTTTTTTTTTTTAATTGTTTAATTATTTGTTTCTTAGCTGTATATTGGTGTAATAATACCTAAAGATTTTACAACAGCTGTAAAAAGTTGCCTATTATTAACAAACTATGTTTAGTGTTATTCTACGTAAAAGCATGTATGCAGATATGGCAATCTATAAACAAAGAACACTCCTCGAAAACACATCTTATCGGATATTCTCTTAAACAATGAATTGAAACATTTAATCTAGCATTTACACATTTAAGGATCCCTTACCTGATCAGCAGCTTTGGACAAAATGTCAATGGCTTGTTTTATTTTTAAGTAGAATGTGCATATCATGGCTGCCCTAGAATATTCCTAAAAATATTTAAAATTACAATTTGTAATTGCATACTTTAAAGAATTGTTACCTTTTTTGCGCATAATGAAAGTAAAAATTTGTTCATCATAGTTGGATTGTTTTCAAATGTCCATCCACAAAGACACTGAGCGAATTCTCGTTGTTCACTCCTATCAGGGATTTAAACAATTAATATCAACTATGAACGTCTTCTTAATAACTAACTTATAGATTGAAATAAACGAAGAAGTGTTACTCGAATCAGGCCATTGCACTGCATCACATTCACTTTTCGACATTGGTGGCCCGTCTGTTGCACTACTGACTCCTAATATCTTTTTTAATCCAATCAATTGTCCATCTCGGACCATATTTGCCAGAAGATTCCAACCTGATTTGAGCGAAGCGTTTTGAGATACGTCTCCATTTTTCCTTATGTCTGACTATGAACACGAAATAAATTCAATTTGTATAATATATTCAATGTGAAAATAGAAAAAGACAGCTTCCTTTTAATTTTGTGTATTTTATTTTTATTTTTCTTCTTGAAATAGATTTTCGACCGTAATCGTTTGGTCGAAAATCGATTCCGAGAAGCAAAATAAAAGTAAAATACACAAAATTAAAAGGAAGCTGTCTTTTTCTATTTTCAGTTGGAGTATTTTGTGAAGGCGAAAGTGAATTCGATTAGAAATATTCAATGCGTTAATTGGCGTTTTAGTGTACATGTTAATTAGAAATCTTACCAACAGGCCATAATCATTCAATGCTCGACGATGGATAATTTCAGCAATATCGTCACAATTTGGGTATAAATTATTTTTCGTATCCCATTGGATAGCGTTCCGTACAGGCATTGTATAGTCAAGTATCCTCCCTGAAAAATATATTCGTAATGGATGCTTGTGGTAATTTACTTTCAATTTACCAGTGTCGGACAGAAACAACGCTCTTTCATAATTCGAAGGATGCCACGACATATCTGTAAGAGTGCTCGTCTTACTTGTTATTGAGTTTCGTGATTGAAACGGTGCTAACAGTCTTTTAGTTGAATATATATCACAGCTATCATCGATATCAGTGCAATGTAATTCGATCATATGAAACAGTGGCGAGTCACGTTGAATGGCTGAGACTACGCTCGTTCTATAGATTCATAGTAAACTAAATATTAAACTTTCACTCTCCGACGACTGTGATGGGATTTCACTTACCGTGTTGGACACCATGATAAGTTCGTAATGTTTTTCAAGGTTTGAATCTGTGTCAATGGTTTGTCGAAGTTTCTCAAGTCCCAGATCCCTACAACGGTATCTACATAACTGCAAAGATAGCGACCGCTTGGCGAAATTGATAATCCGTATACCATTTTCGTTTGGACTGATGAGAAGCTAGTGTTGCTTTGTCTCCTATCGTACAGTTTTATTGATTTCTGACTCATTCCTGCGACCAGCATTCGATTTATTTTATCCCAGCAAAGGGAGTGCGCGGATTCAGAAAGTCCAATGAGGCTTGCTGGAAATAAATAAGCTCAAAATAACGGTGCCATTTTAAAATAAATTTTAGTTACAAGGTTCTTTGGGTACGCCACGATCAACATCCCAAAGCGTGATACAATAGTCTGATCGGTTCCGGTCATGTCCAATGGCAAGTAAATTAGGTTCTGTTTCGCTCCAAGAAAGGCATAAACAGGTTCGTTGTTGTCTCGGTGCTGAAATAACAATTATTTTATATTATTCACATAATTTAACATGACATAACTTACTGAATTCCATGTTATGATCGCTGCTCGAGTCGAAATTGCACAAACTGACTTTACCGTTTGCTAAACCAATTGCAACAAGAACTTCTTTGGAAAATGACGGTGCTAGACATCGGACATATTGATAACGGGTTTCTGTGGCTAATAGCGACGCATATGTGTTTGCCGAGAGTTCGATACTTGCACCTTCAAAAAATTAGTAAATAAGAAATCCTATTGAAATCGATCCCATTTACTTGTGCGGATTGAGTCTTCACTTTCCTTTTCAACTTTATAGAGGTTCACTTCTGGTCCCCAAGTGACGAAATTATCGGTAACATTTGGACACCAACTTAATCCATGAATGACACCACCACTCATTTTTGTAAAGAATATTTAACTAATTAAAGGTAAAGTATAAATAAATCTGTACAATATAGTTTGAAGCCGCAGCGTAGTAAGAATTTTTATTGAAATGCGCCAGCACGTTTATCAACAAAATCTTATCAGAATTAAAGTGTCAAAGTCAATTGGTCTGTCAAGAACAGGTGACAGCAAATAATTCACAATGGAAGAAGAAGACATTGATGAACTCGGATCGAGTATTTGCTAATTGTGTGGTGACTCCCCGGTTCATACAGAAGAAATGAATTAGGGGAACATTATGTTTCGGTTAAAGCGTTGAATATTTCGGCTGTAGAAGAGTGTGGGTTTACATCTCTAAAGAAGTGGGTGGTAAAAGCCAATTTACAATATTTACTGTACTTTTGTGATTTAGAGGATAGAGAATGTATGTGAAAAAAGTAATGAAAATATAAGCATACATTTCGGAACCAGGGAAAGAGAGAGAATGACGTATTGGATGCATTGACCATTGCACACATTGTAACTCATTTCCTAAAGCCTCAGTCACACGGAGCGACTTTAGAAGCTGCTACTGCTTTCAACACGAGGTAGCTACTTCATAGTCGTCGTGACTAGCTTGTCACACTGTGCTACTGACTTATACGCTAATGAAGTGTCACAAGTTAACTACATGTATGTTCACAAAAAACTTAGGATTAATGTTGATAAATTAGCTCGTTCCATGATTCATTTTTTTTGCGCGGAATTAATAAATTAGAAAAAGAACGGAATGGGTTCGCGGATGGATTAGTCGGCGGGAAAAGAGTGGAGCATCAACGTTGCTGCTACGGGAGCTAGCACTCGAGAACGTCCTCTCTTACAGAAATATTATGCGGATAAACGAATAAAAGTTCGATGAATCGCACGAATTGGTGACTCCTTACATTTTGAAAAAGTGTAGGGAAGTAGGTAGAATATAAATGTCCGTTCAGGACTGCAGCGAAGGTCTGCTGCCTCAGCGGAAGAGCGCTGGCAGGCTAGCGTTACGGTGTCATTTGGCTTTTCACCAGCACCACGACCCACTACAAAAGAATTTCGCATCCACGAATTTCTGGGGTCAAATAAATGTTGACTGAAGTCGAAAAGGAGTCAATCAACTAAGGGTCGGAAATTGCTGACGTAAAGAACAAACTGGACCTGGGGAAGACAGACGGACTTAGGAGGACTTAGTCGTTACCGACGATTCTTCTTCTTAGCACTACAGCCCCTTTCGGGCCTTCGCTTCCTGCAAATGGCGCCTCCAACTGTCTCGATTAATTGACCGCGTCCTCCAATTTCGAAATCCGAGCAGCGATGAACTGTATTCGTCGACCGAGTCAGACCAGCGTTTCTTCGGTTTCCCTACTGGTCTCCGGCCTTCAGTTCTCCCAACGAATACCCTTTTAGGTATGCATTGGTCGTCCATACATGTGGCCAACCCATTGAAGCTTCCGCAGTCTTACAATCGCCGAGACCTCAGGCTCGTCAAAAATTTTAAACAGCTCATGGTTGTATCGAATTCGCCATTGGTCCCCATCTAACTTTGCTCCGATTATTCACCTCAGGACCCATCGCTCAAAGGCGTTTAATATATTTGGGGATGCTTGGGTTAGGGTTCATATTTCACATACATAGCATAACACAGGTCTTATCACAGATTTGTAAAATTATAGGTTTCTTTTCTTGTGTATGCAGCTGGTCTTCAGGATCGTCAATACTGAATAAAATATTTTATTTGCGAGCTGTATTCTTCGGCGTATTTCGTCTCTTTCATTGCCCTTTTTTGTTATTTTGCCGCCTAAACACACAAAACACAACACAACTGCGTCATGAGCTTTGTTTTATTCTCATTGATTTGTAGCCCTAGTAGTTTTGCTTCGCTGTCGAGTTTCAGGAAAAGTTCAATGACCGTGACAAAATGTTGATGTCGTCCGCATAGGCTACTACTTGGCTCGACTTGAATAGGAATGTACCTCGCGTATCGACATGGTCAAATTGAATAGCAATGGGGCCAGCCGATCTCCCTGTTTTAAGTCCAACATTTGTGTCAAAGGCATCGGTGAGTTGGTTATTGATGAGGACTTGGGAGGTCGTCGATGTCATTGTCACTTTGGTAAGATGGACTTATTTGGCTGGGATGCCAAAGCAAAGCATTATTTGGTACAGTACGTTACGATCAATATTGTCGTATGCTTGCTTAAAGTCAACGAAAATTTGGTGTAGGTCTACGTTGAACTCCCAGCATTTTTCAAGTACCTGCTTGACTGTGAACAATTGGTCTGTTGTTGATCTACCTGCTCTAAAACCACCTTAATACTCCCCAATAATACTGTTGGCGTATGATTCGCTTTTATTTTCTAAGATTTTAGAAAATATTTTGTACGCCGTACAAAGTAGTGATATGCCTCTATAATTTTCGCACTGTAGCTTGTCACCTTTTTTTGTGAATAGAGAATATAATTGATTGGCTCCACTCTTTCGTCATATGTTCTTATTGCCATATGTACTGGATGACTTTGTGAATAGCTTGATGAACACTACTACCACCATATTTGATGAGCTCCACTGGAATCTCATCGATGCCCGGCACTTTATTATTCTTTTGGGCTTTGATGGCGGAGCAAACTTCATCCAGAGTTGGTGGGGCCAATGGACGCTCTCCGCAGACATCTATAGGCTCCGATGTTCTGGAGCTGTGCGACGGATTAAGGAGGTTCTTGAAATAGGATCCCAATCTGCCCTTAATCTTGGTTTTATCAGCGATGATATTGCCGATGTCATCACGACAGAGCGTGGTTTTGGGCTGATAGCCACGTTTTAGGCATTTCATTACTTTATATGCTTGTCTTGTGTTGTTGCTCACTAAACTTACATCTATACTTTCCAATTGGTCGTCATAGTATTTTCTTTTCTTAATTCTAATGATCTTATTCGCTACTCTTCTGAGATTTTCATAGTGTTCTCTCTTCATCCTAGTTTTTCTACCTACGTATTCTTTGTACACCTGATTCTCTTTTTCGAACGCATTCTGGCACTCATAATCGAACCAATCATTCCTCTTGTGCCGGGCTTGATGTCCGATTGTCTGTTCTGCCATGGTCCTAATAGCCATTTTCACTTCCATCCAGAGCTCGTTGCTCGTCTGATAAGATGGGAGCCAACTGGTTGCCGAGGGTCTCCGTGAAGTTTTTGGCCACAGACGCCATTTGGAGCCTTTTGATGCTAAATTTTTGTAGCGGGCTGGTCTTCGCCGAATATGCCTTTCACATACGACATCGATAGGTTAATTTGATCAATGATCTGAGTTACAATTGACTCCTCGGTATGTACGTTTGTCAAGTATGCTCGAGGCACAACGTTGTTGGATCAAAACATGATCGATTTGGTTTTTTTGTGTTGCCATCCGGTGATACCTAGGTCATTTTATGAATGCGTCGATGTAGGAAGCAAGTCGAACATGTGACTACGAGTAGGTTTCTGCTTCATACAAAGACAATCAGGCGCTGGCCATTGTCATTTGTTTCATCGTGGAAGCTATATCCTCCAGTCGTTCCCCGGGAGTGACGGGTTTGGCATTTTCAGTTTATTGATATCTCCGAAAAAGTAGCTAGCTTCTTTCAGGACCTTATTCACCCGCTTTATACTTTCATCTAACGAATTCGTTCTAAGTTCATAATAGTATTACAAGGTTACCAAGTAGCAAGTATTACAAGGTTACCAAAGGATTAGCAATGGGTAACCCTTTGTCACCATTGTTGACGGAGATCTTTATGACGAGCATTGAAAAGCGAATCCAAGAACAACAGTTTATGCCAAGGATCTGGTGGAGATATGTGGATTATGTAATAGCGGTGATACCAAGAAAAAAAGCATTGAAAGTACTTGAGCAGCTCAACAAAGTGAACAATAATATACAGTTCAAGATGGAAATGGAATACGAAGGCGTGATACCGTTTCTAGATTTGCAGATCATTGGAAACAATAGTCAGCTAGAATTCATTATATATAGGAAGCCAACAAGCACTCAGAGGACGATTCCAGCCACATCCGCTCATACATATCCTCAAAAACTTGCAGCATACAGAAGTATGATTAATCGTCTCGAAAAGTTGCGTTTATCTGATGAGCGGTATAGGAGGGAAAAGCTTTACATCATGGAAACAGCGGAACTGAACGGATTCAATCGCCGAATTATTACGAACATCATCAAAAAAAAGAAGAAACAGCTATATAAAAACGAACTATCAACTTTATTCAAGCAGAATGCAACGATCGAAGCCAACGAAAAATGAACAATTAGCATCCCGTATTCAAGAATGTTTAAGACATTGGCACCTGTTCTGAAGAAACACCAACTACAGGCAATAGGTACAACCAACGTAAAGGATAGAAAAACTAAGGAAGAAAAATGCGGAGTGTACAAGGTGACGTGTCCAGAATGTGGTATGATTTATATTGGTCAAACGAAACGTTTAGTGGTAGTTCGATGCGAGGAACACTTCAAGGAAGCTGTCGCAGTGAAGAATACACGTAGAACAAATTTTAAATCATCAGTGGCAGAGCATATAGTTAAAAATGGCCACAGAATAACAATGAACGACGCCGAAGTAGTCAAAGATATCGATAAATGGCAAAAACTTGATTGCAGCGAAAGCATACAGATTAGGAAAGTACCGGCAAATTTAAGAATGAACCCCGGCCTGGGTAATAATAATTCAAAGCTCATTAATCTAATTAGGTAATAAGGATTAAGTTATGAATGTTAGAACGTAAAAATCCTAATGTGCAAAGAATGTAATTAGTGTTCTAAAAACGCTCTAGTATATAAAGGTAGGTTAAGATACGTAGGAAGTAGTGTACTGAGGATGACCGTATGTTGCGGTCAATATATATATATTTAAAGGTTATTGAGGGACGGGGAGTTAGCCCGTCGCCCAGCCTCCATTCCGGCGGCATGGTTATTACGTCGATTCCGTTATCAGGCGCGGAAAATTCGCCTTCACCCTCCTCTTTTGAAAAAGTGTAGTGAAGTAGGTAGAATATAAATGTCCGTTCAGGACTGCAGTGATGACCTGCTGCCTCAGCGGAAGAGGATGGTGGGATGCGCTGAGATTGGCCTTGTCTGGGGACACGTGGATGCGCTGGCAGGCTAGCGTTGCGGTGTCATGGGGCGGGTTCTTTCCCCCGGCACAAGACCCACTACAAAAGAATTTCACATCCACGAATTTCTGGAGTCAAAGAAATGTCGACCGAAGTCAAAAAGGAGGTAATTAACTAAGGGCCGGAAATTGCTTACGCAAAGGACAAACTGGACCTGGGGAAGACAGACGGACTTAAGAGGACTTCACCGTTACCGACGATTCTTATGGGCAACAAATAAGAGTGGGGCATCCAGATGGAGGTAGTGCCCCTCGCATCCTCCCAACTGGATCAAGATCCAATCATAGATGTGGCCATATATTTCCCATTTGAGTGAAAAACTCATATAAACTAAATTTGCATGAATTTTTCCATCAAATGAGAAATATAGACGTGGCCAATTTATGTTATAGAACTATGTGATGGAGTCACATAACTCTATACCATTAAAGGGCACGTGAGCGGAAGGCCGCTCTACGCAGCAGGGGCCCCTGTTAAACAAAGAAACGGAGGAGCGCACCCGATGGCTAGCCTATATTAGCGAAGATGCCTGTCATCGATGCGGGTCCTATACCCGGTCAGGTCTAACAAAATGGAAAGACCGTCGGATACGGTTTAACAATTCATTTTATTTATTTCTATTCAATGGCAACCAATATTAACAAAAGAGGACTTGCAAGTTTTTCGATATTTGATCTGACATTAAATTATGTTTAAGTGAAATACAATCGCTATTATGGACGATATTTACATTATTTTACTTGTTTCAGTAGATTTAATTGAAGTTGTTCTTAAATTCGCTGCAGTGTTGAAAAATGTAAATTTTGTAATTTAGAAAATGCTACGTATACTCTTTGGCCAAAAAGAAAAACGTTCATAAATTTACCCTCGTTAAATTCAAGGAATGAATTTCATCAATCAAACACTTCAGCCTAATGAAAATTTTAACCGTGTTCCGAGCTAGACTCAACAAAACCCGAATTTATGCTTGAGATATTGTTTTAGGAGTGCAAGGCAACAAAAATATTGGTACAACTTGAAGATTTTTAGGGACAAAAATATTGGCTACGTTCCAAGCTATTTTTAAGAAAGACATTAAGACAATGAATTTGGCAATGCAGTACACAAACCATTGAAAAACCTTTCACTTCGCTTTTAGTTCTGCCAAATGAAATGTCGTTGTCAAGAATTGGTCGTAGCGCAGGTTCGAGCAATGATGATTTTCGTAGGAAGAGCAGGAACTTAAGTCCCTATGGAAGCTTGAGCAAGAATTTCCACACGGCGCAGGATGATTTTAGTAACACCTTTGTGGGTCTCGTTTTGATTCCTATATAATTGAGCATTCCTTCGATCCTCTCATGCCATGATAGACGAAAGAAAACACAAATACAATTTGAAGGTCTAATTAGCGATTCACTGCCTGAGAGTTAACTTTTACCAATTTGAAATATAAATGTTTGCCATCCGGGGCCTTAACGCCACTACGTTTCATTTAAAAATAAGTCTATTCGGGCACCGTCACATATACGCAGAACCACGCTTCCGGCATCTGACGACTGCGCAACTACCCATTACCAAAATCACAATGGCATTATAATAACATTAAAGACTAGTTATAGTGATGAACTCCAGCAAATGCTTCGCTCTAATACATGTACTTGGCAAGGTTATACAATAATGGTTGACTACTCCCTTCTCACTAATTGCATTGCTGTGCCTTGCTTGATTTTAAGAAGGCCATATCCTCAGCCAAAACGATAATACGAACTATTCATCGCAGTGCAAGAAACTGAAGCGAGTTTAGGGCTAAGGACGTGAAAAATTCACGAGACGATATTGATTTATTTCCTTAGCCAAGCGAGTCATGTATCCGGTAATTGAAAACACTATAAAAAATAACATTTCTGTTGAAGATTTACTGCAAACGTTGCATTTACCTCACTCAGGAAAATGCAACGTGAAGATTTCGGAAACGACACATATCTGACCGCAGACATAGCGTCAGCAAAAATCATCTATTTAAACTTCTCGCATACATGACGTCGCCCCCAGTCAATCTATGTAATTTACGTAAACGACGGTAACGCGAGTGAAATAATAAAGTAATAATTGTTTTCCTGTTAAAAGTGTGTTTCGTTCAACTTCTGTGGAATTAATTATTTTTTTTATGTTCGCCCACGCCTCGCTACGAAACTAGCGTGCCAATCCAATCACATCAGTAAACGCGTTTCGGCTTCCGAATTGACGACTTCGAACATGACCGTCTTCAGCTAAAGACTTCTCCCAATGATAGTCTACAGCAAAATTGAATTAAAAGTGATCACTCAGCAGTTCTCGTTGAAAGCGCGACTGTGACTACGATGCATTACCTCGTGTCTCCATTTACGTCAAGACTTACTGAAGGCTTTATATGGTTCCGTCAAAAGTTTCCAATGAATTTGCCCCGCAGTGCTGCCTAGTCGGACACTTCAATTTCGATATTCCTGTCTTAATTGCAGTAACCACAGTACAGCACATCAACCGGCCAATGTAATTTATAACACATTAAATGCGGACATAGGTCATCGATTTTTCACCAAACTTCCATTATGTAATTTCAGTCAAGCTTGCCACATTCTCACATCATCAACAAACAATCTGTATCGTCAAATATCCTCCAAAACAGATATTCCTTCTCTCAGGAAAAAACATTGCTATCCACAAAATGATTTCATTTCCCGTCGCCCGTCGTTAAACAAAATGCCATTACAAAAACGAAATCATTGTGAAGCAGCAAGGGGTCAAGGAACCGGCATATATCATGTTCTTCATTTGAATTTCGCTCGAGATTTTCCACACTCGAAAGTAAATACTTGCTTTTCATTTATTTACTAACACGACGGCGACAATGAAGATGGATCATGACGAGGAAGGCGACCCTCTTTGCCCATTTTGACGCGTCCCGCGTTCCGCTCTCAATCGCACATTCCATTTTGATACTTTTTCCTATTCCCCAACTATATTCAATGGCGGGTTACGGGTCTTTTTGGGACCGGTTTTCTTTGCCGGGTCGGGTATTTTTGGGATCACCCTCGTCTCAATGCATCATCTGGAGGGCTCTCGGGAGAAAACATGCGCTTGAGAATACGGCTCGAATGAGGAAAACGATTTTGAGATACGAGTAACGAATGCATTCTACACTGAATTCATATGAATACATTTTATAATTATTTTGCTTGAAATTTTAGTGGAAGAAAAGGAACACATTTTGTTGAAGTTATGTTAATGGGTAGGTATTTTGGGGGAAAATTTGAATCTTCCAAGGAAATACCATCACTGAACTGCTAAACAAGTTATCCACGGCTTTATCAAAAGGAATTCGCAGGCAACCACAAATTCAACTTCGAATGATTTCACGTGTGGGTTGTCGAGATCCTATATGCGGAACGGAAGACAAATTGAGCCGCTCCTGAATACTTCACGCAGTAAACCAATCAATTTTTACAGCTATATGTACGTTTTATAAACTTTAAAACGATTTTGGAATCTAATATATTCTAATTTCCAAAATATTCCTGTTATGACCAAGAAAATATGGCAACCCTTTAATGAATCGGCCCTACGCCACTGCCGATAATTAGTCAGTCGTTATTGACGTCGACAGTTCGGAATGCACCTTCTAACCTCTCGCTGTTCCTGAACCACTTTTTATTAGCTGAGAGGAAGACGAACGTGTGTGTGTGCAAGCTGACGTTAGATTGGAAGCCATATGGCGGCAGACTTTAATACCACGCACACGACCATTAGTAGGCGACTTTGCTGGCTAACGACAATAAATGGCGGGATATGAAGAAATTCGAGGTTTTGTATGGTTTTGAGACGGATTCCTACCGTGAAATCCAGATGGCCCGTAGAGAACAATATAGCGCTCCTAGTGAAGTGAAACTTATTTCCGTTTAATTTTTATCGCCTTCCATAGTGAATGAATAGGACTTTGTTTACATCTCAACGCTGAGTTATCAGTGAAAGGTGCAAAACATGTGCTTCATTTGCTCGTCGTGAAAAGTTTAGGAGTACAGTGGACAGTACGAGGTGAATTTATCGCATGCACGGAATGCGTTTCGTACGTTTTCATTTGGAAAATAGTATATATTCCGCAATGTAAGCACTTGTCCATAGTAGGCCGACTAATACATATTCAAATTGCTACCATATGACTTCCCATCTTAATTCAGTTTTGTGTGTGAGTGATCTTCAAAAAGCGCAAGGCACGGGCCAGATGGTAGGACGGCCATGCGGACTCTTTTATCTGTCACCGAAATCGAGTAAAAAGTAAAATTATCCGCGAACGTTAAAAAAAAATTAAAAATTTCCGCAAGGACTAAATTCCGTAACGCAAGCCGCACTACTGCGAGCATCGTTTTGAAAAGTGTGGTGTCAACTGAGTTGTTCGCACGTACCTCGGATTTTGTGGAAAAGTTCAGGGGAATAGAGATTCCGGACAAAGGGCGGAGCACCTAACCTCAAAATCAACTTGCGGTGGTCATGACGCATCGGACACCCAAGGATCCCTTGCCGAGGAAGGTGACATAGTGATTAGTAAGGTTATAGAGGATATTTGGAGGTGAGCAAGTAAGTTTTACGATGAAATATCGGCAGTGCCCGCATCATTAAGTTAACGGAATAAGTCTCGGAGCAAGATATGTTTAGGAAGCGTTTTCTAAAAGTGAGGGTAGATGATAGCTGTTCAACATCACAAATCGCACGTGATGGTGTTATATACCGTTTGAAAGAAGATGAATTATCCCAAAACTTCACATTAGCCGAAGTTGAAGAAATATTGAAACGTTGTGCCGAGCAAATCAAACGTGTTGGTCCTTGGCCCGATCCAATAGACAAAATACAGTGCAATGAACATTTTCATTTAGTTTCTTGTCATTGTCATAACATGAAGAAATTGGAGTTTGTTATCCATGGAACCCTAATTTCCCAACGTATTTAGAAATATGGGATGCGTCGAGCAAAAGGATTCGAAAAGTTATAGTTTACAAAAAGGTCTCGGGTGAGTTGGATGACAATCTTGACGATTTGTCTCGTCATACGCGTTCACTAAGATCATTAAGACTATGAGATTGTGATATAAAAGGCACGCACTTAATGAATTTGGTAAATTTAGTAGAGCTTAGGTTAGATTGCTGTGAAACAGTGGAATCGGAACATTCTATCCGTCTATGCGAAGTGTTGAAATTAAAAAAGCTTAATTTGGCTGGGTGCCGTTTACTGGATGTTCAAGCATTAGAAACTCTTTGTCGACCTCAAATTGATTTAGAAGAACTAATAATTAGTAATGATTATGCTTGCAATAATTTGGAGGTAGTGGGCCGTCTTAAGAGGTTACGGAAAATTGAAATTTGGGAATGTAGTAAACAACTTATCGCGCTATTAAAGTTACTTGATGAATTAGTGCAATATCATTAGAATGATCTTGAACTCTTCAAATAGCTAGTAATTTCTGTTACGACAAGGAAGTGGCAACCGACATATTGACCAAATTATCGAGATCCCAGAAGCTTACACAAAGTGACTATTTCGATTCTCAATCTAATTAATAATTGTGATCATGTAAAAGAGGTGGTGAAGACTAGTTATCTAGTAGAAGACCTTAGATGTATAGTATTTACAAATCATCACTGGCTAACCAACGAAGCTGTGCTTCCGTTGAAATCGTCGAAGAGGTCATAGTTACTAGCAAGAATTCAACAAATCAATTTCTAACGAAGTACTTACAATGGGTGCAGACGATTAAGGTCTCGAATATTTTAGGGTTAATTACGTAGATGTAAGCTTAACGTGCAATATATATCAGATGTGTGCTATATAATACTTCGAGCTACAATCGTATGTTCCAACCCCTATTTTCGAAAAATAATTTTATGAACATAAAGTTATATTGGGTATCCTTTTGATCCTTTGAACTTTTTTGGGCGGGGATAGTATTAAGTCAAAACAATTCGTGAGCACACGTTAAAGACATTAACTGCAATGTTGTGGAATTAACTTAAAAAAATTGCTCGACATTTCGTTTTGCAACCAAAATATATGAAGCAAATCCATTTGCCGAGCGCTTATATGATGATTAGCTTAGCAACTAACATATAACCGTTTGATAAAGCCAGTGTGAGATCAAATCAGTATCTGAAAGTCTTATTAACTTTTTACCATATGATGTTTACCAATTATTGGATTTGCAAACGCTTATTAATCCTTAAAATATTTAAATTAAAATTTTTAATCTATTCCCAGAATAACTTCTAAATGACAACATTTAAAGCAACTCTCGTCTATATCAGTTTTGGATAATTCGTCTTAAAAACTGCTTATTATTCGCAATATGAAGTGGCCTTAGTTAGCATGTATGTATTAATCCACACATAAAAGGGCACAGTATTTTTTTTACATTTTTAGATGTTTTCAAGACCAATTAACGAAACAAGCTGACTCCCAGGCAACTTACTTCCATAAACTAATCTATTGTAAATCTATCCTTTATAGTCTCTGAGTTAAAAGTTTGCTGATTCTCTCTAAAAATAATTACCAATTCAAAACTTTTTACGAATTATTGCATTGGATTTGCATGTTAACTCCCATATAAAATAACGGCACAAATCATAGAAGGAAATATTAAATTCACCTTTCTATGCAAGTTTTTTTTTGTTTAATTTCTTACACCATTTGGTTTCACAGAGGCATATTAATTTAATTGAAATAAAAAAAAAAAAAAAAAATTATATTAGATATAATGTTGTAAGATATTACAAACTAATAAAATAAAGGATAAGGAAAAACGCCACCGTAGAAGGTCCCAAGCCCATTTGAGAAAGGAGGAGGGAACCCCTTGTTTCCGCAACCCATAGCTTCCATGATTCCTCATCCCAAACCCCCCAATTAAATGGTAGTAAATGCTCTCGGGGTCGCACATTGGGCTTACTGGTTCCCCAATAATGTGACAATAAATACCGAGAAACGCTCATAACTGTAAATACATCTACAGCTCTGCTACTAAATCCTACTTACACCTCCTTTGTGAGGACGCAAATCGACGTAATAACCATGCCGCCAGAATGGAGGTTGGGCGACGGGCTAACTCCCCGTCTCTGGAAAACCCTTAAATGTTTCGAAACCTATAGATGGGCCTTGAAATGGATTGGACTCACGGCAACGACCTCGCAAACAAAAAAAGGACTATGGCATTGGATCCTGGAACGTCAGATCACTCTATTACCCTGGCGCTGTTAAGGACCTTTTACAACAGGCCAGTCAATATCAATTAAAAATACTGGCAGTCCAGGAAACGAATTGGATTGGAAAAGACATTCAAGACATGAGTATAAAAGCGAAATTCTTTAAAATCTGGCTGATTAATATTCACGCCCCGACCGAAGAAAATAACGATGAAATGAAGGAAATATTCTACAATCACCTCAAAAGACTGGTCGACTCATTGCCTACAAACGACACAAAAATTATTCTGGGTGATTTCAACGCTAAGGATGGCAATGAGAAATCTCATCGGGGAACGACTGGAGAATATAGCTTCCATGATGAAACAAATGACAACGGCCAGCGCCTGATTGACTTTGCACGTAGCAGAAATCTAGTCATACGTTCGACTTGCATCCCACATTGACGCATTCATAAAATGACCTGGGTATCACCGGATGGCAACACACAAAACTAGATCGATCATGTTCTGATCCAACAACGTTGGGCCTCGAGCATACTTGACGTCCGTATATACTGAGCAGCAAATTGCAACTCAGATCATTACTTGATCAAATTAACCTATCGATGTCGTGTGTCAAAGGCATATTCGGCGGAGACCAGCCCGCTGCAAAAATTTTGACATCGAAAGGCTCCAAACGGCGTCTGTGGCCGAAAATTTCCCGGAGACCCTCAACAACCAGCTGGCTCCCATCTTATCAGACGTATCGTTAAAGACGAGCAACGAGCTCTGGATGGAAGTGAAAGCAGCTATTAAGACCGTGGCAGAACAGACGATTGAACATCAAGCCTGGCGCAAGAGGAATGATTGGTTCGATGATGAGTGCCAGAAGGCGTTAGATAAAAAGAATCAGGCGTAAAAAGAATACGTAGGTAGGAAAACAAGGACGAAGAGAGAACACTATGAAAATCTCAGAAGAGTAGCGAATAAGATAATTAGGATTAAGAAAATAAAATACTGTGACGACCAATTGAGAAGTAAAGATGAAAGTTTAGCGAGCAATAACACAAGACAAGCATAAAAAGTAGTGAAAAGCCTGAAACGTGGTTATCAGCCCAAAACCACGCTCTGTCGTGGTCACATCGGCAATATGTCCGCTGATGAAACCAAGATTAAGGAAAGATGGGCATCATATTTCAAAGACCTCCTTAATCCTCCGCACAGCTCCAGAACATCGGAGCTTATAGATGTCTGCGGAGAGCGCCCTTAGCCCCACCAACTTTGGATGAAGTTTGTTCCGCCATCAAAGCCCAAAAGAATAATAAAGCGCCGGGCATCGATGAGATTCCAGTGGACCTCATCAAATATGGTGGCAGTAGTGTTCATCAAGCTATTTGCAAAGTAATCCAGCACATTTGGCAACAAGAACATATTCCGAAAGAGTGGAGACAATCAATTATATTCTCTATCCACAAAAAACGTGACAAGCTACAGTGCGAAAATTATAGAGGCATATCAGTACTTTGTACGGTGTACAAAATATTTTCAAAGGTCTTAGAAAATAAAAGCGAATCATACACCAACAGTATTATTGGGGAGTATCAAGGTGGTTTTAGAGCAGGAAGATCGACGATAGACCAATTGTTCACTGTCAAGCAGGTACTTGAAAAGTGCTGGGAATTCAACATAGACGTGTACCAAATTTTCGTTGACTTCAAGCAAGCATACGAAGTATTGATCGTAACGTACTGTACCAAATAATGCTTTACTTTGGCATCCCAGCCAAATTAGTCCGTCTTACCAAAATGATAATGACATCGACAACCTCCCAAGTCCGCATCAATAACCGACTCACCGATGCCTTTGACACAAATATCGGACTAAAACAGGGAGATGAGCTGGCCCCATTGCTATTCAATTTGGCTCTAGAGTACGTCATAAGGAAGCTACCTGTAATTAAATTGAGTTGCACGCGTATGGATTACATATTGAAAATCGGCGGATCATAAATTGTTGTAAACATATAAATACCGGTTTCGCCCTTCTCGCATTTGCTGTTTACACAGTTCACAGTGGTAACCACACAAAGGCTTAAATAGCTCGAATAGTTAATTTCAAAAGATTTCCATAAAAGTTTAATCAGCACTTGCATTGGCATTAATATATACATTTTCAATTTTTTTCTGAACTATGAGAGCCGTCATTTCGATTTTTATTGAAATCGGCTGCTAAAAATATTAAGCTGTAAATTTTCGACTGTTTTATTTGTCATTCGATTTGCATAATTAAATTAAATTAACTTGCCTTAATCACTTATAATTTCAAGTTTCAACGGAATCTGTTGAGAACCTTGGCTGCTAGGGGGCTACAGAAATAAAAAACATTGTATGCCACCCCCTGTATGGGGAGACCCGCCTTAAATACCTTAAAATATTTTCTTCCACTGCAAATTTCAAGAGGCACCACTTTTGACCTACGTAGAAAATTTCCTCATTCTAGTTCATGTGGTTTGCGAGAAAACTTGTTATGACGCACGAACAAACGGGCGGACGGACGGACAGACAGACAAGTCGCGATTTTATAATTTTTTAGAGTACTGTTAAAAATATTTTACAATATCTTAAAAATGATCTGGTTTATAAGTTCTTTCAAGTAAAGTCATTTAGAACGTTTCCATGAAAAATATTCATTATTTCAGTTGGCACTAAAATAGCGAATTGCGCTTGCCTTCAGTCCTTTGGGGGCCGCCATTTTGAATGCATGCATTTGATTTTGGATTATTTTAAATCTTTGTATGCTAGGACCTCATCAATCAATGTACTATCTCGTTCAAATAGGAGTTTCACTCTAGACAGGGCAAAATAATTCAATTTTTAATGAAAACGGCAGCTAAAAATATTAGGCTTTAAATTTTCGACTTTTTTATTTTTCATTCAATTTTAATAATTTCCTGTAAAATACAAGAACATAGTACAGAGATTCATAATCTCAAGTTCGTCAAAATCCGTTGGAAAGTGTGACCGCTAGAGGGCCACAAAAACATGAAAAAAAACGCATATTTAAACGGCCGCTATTTTGAAATTTGCACATGCATGATCACGAAAATATCAAAGACTGTAGGTGTAAGTAATGTCTATCTTGAAATCAAGTTTCATATATGTCGGATTAAAATTGCGACTTTTAAAAGCCTTTGAAATTTTGACTTTCAATTGGCCGCCATTTTGTTTTTTGCAACCTGACCTCCAGTTTTTTTTACGTAATTCTCTAGATACTTATAATTTCTATCAAACTACCGAATTTCATGAAAATCTGTTGAAAGCTTTGACCACTATTACAACAACAAAATTTTGCACGTTTTTCGACCTTTGAGCGGCCGCCATTTTGTTCCTGCCGTACCGACTTTGGATTTTTTATTGTGAGATTCATCACATACATCAATGAACCCTTGTACCAAATTTCATCCAAATCGGAGCTATACTTTGGTCAGAACAGAAATCACGATTTTTCGTCTAAAATGGCCGCCATTTTGTTTTTGCATGGCCGATATAGCTGGTTCACGAACTTAACCGAGATAATTACCCAATACACCTTTCCTGAAAATTTGGTGAAAATCGAAGCAAAATTGCAACCTCTAGCGTGGTCACAAATTTCGTTATATCCCATAATCCCATATATATATATATATATATATATATATATATATATAAATATGATGCTCTCCGCAATAGGTAAATTTCTCTCGAGAAATTTACCTAAAAGGTATTCGTTGGGAGAGCTGAAGGCCGGAGACCAGTGGGGAAACCGATGAAACGTTGGTCTGACTCGGTCGACGTCGGATTTCGAAATTGGTGGACGCGGTCAATGGGCCGAGACAGTTGGAGGCGCTATTTGCAGGAAGCGAAGGCCCGAGAGGGGCTGGAGTGGTAAGAAGAAGAAGAAGAAAATAAAGGAAAAAGAAACTTTAAAACAAATCATTTGTAAGATATTTGCTAACGAAAGACATAAATTTCACAATCGGTGCAGTAGTAGCAGTTAATTAAATGATCATGCCCACTTTCAGAATTTTCTAAAGTAGCCTCAGAACGAAAAGAAGGAACTGTAATTAGAGAGTTTTTTTTTCGTTGATAACTTTGCGTAGCTACTAGATAATTTTATTTTAGCTGATTTCATTTTCATGAAAATTAATACTCTATTTTTAGTTTTGATTGTACACATAATAATTTACTATAAATTCATACCCTATTCTTAATTTTAATCGTACAACATAATAGCGAAAGAGAAATACGAAAAGTATTCTTCATGTAAGGAAATAAATAGCATTTGAAAGGCCGTTCGATTTTAGTATTTGAACACGGATATATTATACTGAAAATAGATTGTAACTTCGATACATAATTGAAATTGACTTTGTGTGATGAATGATTTTGTAGATTTATGTTAACTTTTTAACTCAGAACATAATTTATAGTGTATGTATAAGTTCATGCAAGATATATTTTTAATGTCTATCTATAAAACAACTGACAAACTTGTAGTTTTTCACACGCTTGAAGTTATAGTAAAAATAAAATGAGTCTTCCTAAAGTGCAAAAGAAAATTTAACTATATGATCCTTTTGAGAAATTTGACATATAATTCAATATAAATACAATATAAACTTATAGTTTAAATAATTAAATTTGAAATACAAAATATAACATGAATTGCTAAACAAACCACGACTTTCTTTCCAGCATGCCCTTCTCTTCCAGCAGGAATGGCAGCGAGCGGTAAGTATGCCGTTACTAGGGTAAGGTTCTAGGAATCCGCGAATGGCGGTACCATAAGTTGTGTTGCGTTTTTATTAGAGTAGGGTTTTTCAGATTCGAGTTAAAGTAGGATATTTTTCGGTACCGCGTCGGTGATACTCGGGAACGCGGAATTATAAACATTTTTGGTTGTTGTCTGGATGAGTTTAAGAAATACGGAATAAAGTAAGGACAGGTTTCTCTTTCGTATGTTAATGTCTTTGACGCGTTAGTAAAACGGGCATGTGAACCGGTGGCTGACTTTTTGTATTCCGGACTTAGTCTGCTCGCGCAAGACCTGTGACCGAACTCCTCTCCGAACTAGCTAGCTAGCCAGCAGCCACCTCGGAGTAGACCAAGGGTGTCCGGACTTGTTGACCTGTAGCGTACAGTCCGTTGTCACGCCCCAAGACTTCACGTCTAGAACCGATGAGAGGTCGGTTCGAATTTTGTTCGAGCGAAGTGAAGTGAGAAAATTATTACAACCGGTTTTCGCGTCTTCCTCGTGGCGCGGTCCAAGCCAAACTCTCCGATCTGTCCCCAAAACTTATCTTTCCTCTTTTTCATCCCGTGTATACGGTAAATCGTATCAGCTGAGCTCAGCCTAGTTAGCTTGCCTTCGGCAAGGTAATACACCATTGGGGTGCACTAAATCAGTGTTTCCATGTTCAAAATTTTAATTGGCAGATTAAAAATTTTTCAAGGAAATTAACTGAAGTAAAGAAAAATGAAAAAGATTCTAATTAGTTATAAAAGTTAAATCTCATGAAGAAACGTTTAAATTTAATATAAAGTAAAATTGATATAAAATTACATTTAATAATAATGTCGCGTGTTATGGTTCGCGGCCAATAATTTTAATGTTCCGGGAAAGTGAAAACGCAATGTCTTTTAAATTAAATTAAAAGAGTTTATTTACTTAAAAATTCACAATCACTCTTTTAACTATTTCACAAATTGTCTATTAATTTTTATTTCAACTGTTTATCACTTCAATATCGCTTTTTACTTCGCACTCCACACTATTGCAGTTTACTATATCGCGGTTATAATGAATCCGCCCATTCATTCAGCTCGCCTTTATATAGGGTCTCTAGTCATTCAATCCATTTCTCGTACATTGGCGAATCGCCTGGAATATTCGAGCAGCTTAATGAATGGGCAGTGACTCACTTTCAGATGTTGATCATGCTTGGCGGGTTTTCGAGTTCCTTCGTTTGTTGATGTTCTCAATGGTTGTGAAAACAATTGCGACAGGAGCTCGCAGAATTATTTGGACATGTAACACTGCCCCCACCTCAGTCCTTTTCGCCCCGAAAAGATGTGTCGCCAGTTGTAGTCAATTCTCCCTGGATGTAATATGGGGCAAGATGGTCCAGGTGCACGATTTTCATTTTGGCTCTTGGCTTACGGTGTTCTTGTATGTGGTAAACGGCATCGTTGATTTGCTCTGCCACTCAGTATGGTCCCTCCCAATTATGCTGCAACTTTGGAGACCTACCCTTTCGCCGTTGTGGGTTATATAGCCACACCAAGTCATCTTGCTGGAAGCCAGTAGAATTTGCCTTTAGATCATACCTGGTCTTCATGCGGTCAGTAGCCGATTCGAGGTGTTTTCGCACTGTCCAATGTATCAGGTTCAACCGCGACAGTAGCTCGCAAAATTATTCGTGCATGTAACAATACCATTCGATCTTTTTGAAACTTTCAGAACAGGTCAACCTTATAAATAACCATTTGCGTACCTTATTGAATTTAAAGGTACTATTAAGATTTTATTTAAGAAAATGTAAAATTGATAAATCATACTATTACTAACAAAGTTGAGCAAATTTCGACTTCTCGCTTATTTGTTGTTGTTGTTGTACTCATAACGGCCTACATGAAAGGTCCAATCGCGAGGGGGGTACGCGAAAAGTTCGTACATTTTCTCTTCCCTAGCCTCCCACGGCACCGATAAGGCAATTTTAAGACTTGTTTTAAAAAGATTTCATTGAGACCTTGTAATGATTTTCGACATTTTAAGTCCAAACGCGGAACCGACCTCTCATCGGTTCTAGACGTTAAGTCTGAGTAGTGCCAACGGATGGTACCAACAGGTCAACCAATCCGTGCACCGTAACCCATTCACGCGGTGGCTGCTTGTCGGCCAGCTAGTTCGGAGAGGATTTCGGTCGCGGGTCTCCGAATGGGTTACGCTCAATTACAATATTTTCAGCCACCTGAACATGCCCGTTTTCAAAACGCGTTACAAAACAAAACCATACGGAGAAGAAACCTACTTTACGTTACTCCGTATTTCTTCTTATAACCAGTCAAGAATACAAGATCTAATTTTCATTTCGCGTTCCCGAAGTTTCGACGCGGTACCGAAAAGTATACTACTCTAACTCAACCCGACGAAAACTACTCTAAATAAAATAACAAAACAACAAAGGTACCGCGTACCGCGCGCGACGCGAAACCGACCTCAGCGGATTTGTCGAAACCCTACCCTCGCGACGGCATACCTACCCTGCACTCACTTTCCCGCTGAAACAGAAAGAACCACTGAAAAGGAAAGTCTTTTATTAATTAGCAATTCATTTTATTACCCTTTCTTTTTTTTTACGAAAATTTTCTAATTAGAATACCCTGTTAATTGATACGATTAGATTAGATTCTATTTTTCTCTTTTAAGTAAATATATCTTGTACAGAGACTCTATTTTGTTTTATAATAAATCAGTAGCATCAATGAGATTTAGGATTTCTCGATTGTTCATTTCATGTATTTTACTTTACATTCAATGGTTTATATTGAATTCGATTTTTAGTATTTTTAGGTTTAACGTTAATGTTAAAAGGAATTAAGCAAATAACAACGTCAGGTACATTTTAGTATAAAAATAATGTAATTAAAAAAATTTTTTTTAATGGCCCTTTTGTTCATATTTATTTCACTTTCTTTATCATAAATAACAATTACGGAAAATTACAATGAATAAATGATATATGAAACATTTTTGGAAAATTTCAGAACTTGAGCACACTTTCAAAATTCAACATAGATAAAAAAAATTAAATATTTAGATGCTACTGATCATTGTAAGATTTTCTTTTATTCACAATATATTAAAGGTTTTCTTGTATTTAACTTCATTGTATTGTCAGTATATTACGACTCGATAAAATATTCAAGACGCCAAGATTCTCAAAAATGATCAAGTTTTGCATTTGTTCCCTTTCTATTTTCTTAATATTTTATATTTTCCTGGTAAACTATGCCTACATAATACGTACTTCTGCACACGGGATCTACCAAGCATTTAGAGTAAAATGTATTCTCATTTTCGGATACGCCAGGAACGATTCTTTTTCAGTAATACATTAATGAAGATTATTGTTTTTTTTTTCTTCACTCACACTCTTCTAGCTCGACTAAGAACTGATTGCTAATTACATTCTGATTTGCTCTTACATTGTATTTTAAAATGTTTACATATTCTCATAATAAGTAATATTTCCGCATTCAACAACTTATTAGTCTACCCTTTGACTACTAAATTATTATTTTAATAGGTATGTATGTATATATATTAAAATTTTTCCTGTGAAGTATAATATATAATGACACAAAAGCAAAAATTTGGGGTCGTTCAAAAAAGGATGCGCATACTTTTTCGACAAACTTGGAATAACAAGATGTTTGTAGATACATTTTTTTCTTTGTTTTGTAGCCAGAAATCAACATATCTTTTATCATCAGAATTAAATTTATAAATTTTATTTGAAACGAATAACTTTTCCGCAAAAAAAAAGGTAATTTGATGATTGTTAGCTATGCTTAAAATGGAAAATGAACGTTAAATCATAGCTTGCAATGCATAATAATAAATGATGCGTAAATACAAGAAAAAAACAATTACAAACTTATTATCTTATCGTCTATACTAACATCATGGAACCTAATATCCAATCGACTATGATATACTTATTAAAAATATTGATATAAATGACAAACTTCTATACAAAATAACACTAGAAATAGTATTAGAAAAAAAAACTGTGACTTAATTCGAAAAGCCGCGACCAATTACAGTGTTTATATGAACATCAGTTGTCAGAGAAAGACAATTAAATGAACTACATGCATCCTTCTAAAGTCTTTTTATATACATCACGCTAAAAATTCATACAGCCCTAATACACTGACACGAAACTGCGTTTATTTATGCAATTAATCAACGTTAACGCTCTTACTAGTTCACCTTGCGTCCTAAAATTACTAGTTAACATGTTAAAACCTTCGTTTTATTTTATTTCCCGTGGTTCTTCCTTATTTCAAAGACTATGATCATCATTTTTGTATATTACGATTTTGCTTTTCAGTTACATTTGTCTAATTTTGCTTGACGAAAATCACCTATTCTGTGTGCGAAAACCTATGCATATCGCAGTAAGCTTGCAATCCAGAATGGATGGAAGAGAACCAAACATCCATGCGAAAGTAAACTTGATTACTCTTGCCTACATGATCTGTGTAGTTGCTTGTTGAATTTTCGAATAAACTGAACTGACAAGAACCGAATACTGTGTGAATGCTTGAGCGACAGGTAAAGTATAAACAAAATGAGTCAGCAGACAGCTCGGTCCAGTTATTATACAACACAGTTGCGTGGAACGAAAAACTATAAAATTATGCCAACAGTCGGTATGTAGAAAGATATTAAACTTTCCGTATGTCGATTTTGATTTTCGATTCTCGAGCACACGTTAAAATGTTATTCTATCAAATCGAACTTTAAGCATACGAGTATAATACTGGAAATGGTATAGATTCGTTATGGTTTCGCTACGGAGCGTACTCACGGACATATATTGGTTGATTTGGGGAATGAGGGGAAAATCAAAACAATTGAACGATCACCTGATTCCAAGCCCCCTTGATGTATCGAATTAACTCGTCCTGTTGTGTGATGGTTTCGCGCGGCTGTTGGGGCGGCCTCCGTGTCAGCCCAGGCGCTTGGCCGCGTCTTGACTACTGATAGGCATTGTTTCGTTCCATGGCAACCTATGTATCATTATGATCTTCAAAAGTGCGCATAACCACAACTCCTTGACCGAAAGAACCGCTCGTCAATTGGACGTTCGATAAAACAAAAGATCGTCCATCATATCGCAGGTATCTGACTTCTGGATTTGTATATGCAACAAGTCGCACAAACTTCTGCCATCGTTTATAAACAGGCAAAAATGCGTAACATTATGAAAATAAAGTTGCTGAAATGGTACAAATATTCCATTTTTATATTTATAAATTACAAACGGTGTACCCAAATCTTTGGAAGCGGGAATATCATCAATCGTTCGTCCAGTCGCCAGAATAAGAAAGTGTTCTCTCACAAATCCGCGATTGCAAAACAGGAAAAAATCACACGTAGAAAATACACACAATAATCAAGTGCAGAAACTAAGACGTATAATGCGATTGTATGACACATTCGCTCTATTATAAATAAATTATAGAGGAGAGTTGAAAACTGTTTTAGTTATAAAAAAGTCGTAGATTTTCCCGCCGTTTTTTTCCTCGTGGCGTCGGACTGTCAATCCGACAACCACCGACAAAACAGATGTGCGGAATGGAACGCCACATGGCGGCAATGTGCATTTTTATTTGTCGCCAGTGGCATAGTGTTTTGATGGCAACGGTGGAGGGGGGCATTCCCAGATGGATATGCCTCGAAATGTGTCGGGGTTTTGATTAATATTATGTTTCAAATATTTAAATCCACAGATCTAAATATTTGGAGAGAAAAAAAAATATTTTCTGCGCAACGATATCCGCACGAAAGATGAAGTCCGCTTGCATTTCGAGGTCATACCCATCTGGCCGGGTGCAAGGGTTCGGGATCGGAATCACTTCGATTCCCGGGCGTAGGCGTCACATTACAACCTTTCCAACGACAACCTACTCGACTACCAATGGTAAATTTTTTTGAAGGATCACCTCCCTATATGAGAAGCCCCCCTTAAAATCCCTTTAAAAAATTCTCACCCTTGAACTTTCAAGAAGTCACCACTTCTGACCTTTCCACAAAGTTTCATGGTGTAGCTTCTATTGTTTCGGAGAAAAACTGCTATGACATAAAGACGGACGGAGAGACAGACATGTAATTTCAATAGGGTTTTGTATCTTAGTACAAAGCCCTAAAAAGCGTATCCCAAGCAGAACTCATGGAAGCAGGACGCCATTCGAATTATGGTACCATAAAATGCCAGATCTTAGACACCTGAGGGTATTCAGCTAAAAAATGTGGGTCCCGGAAGACGCAAACATGATGAAAAGTCAATTGGTTGGATATATGAGCACAGCATACAGAATTTGACTGAGCGACACGCGAAGAATCGTCGAAACGCGAGATGTCGCAATCGATGAAAAGTATGTATACTATGAAGACTCAGTGTAGTGTATCTCTAGGTATGGACTACGTGAATACAAAGGAGAATTAGAAAGAGTCAACTATGCCTATTACCGACAAGAAAATTTATGAGGAATACAAACAGGATCCACCGTTCAAAGGTGGCGAGCACGGCCAAGAACAGCTTGAATTGGAAAATATGGGCAACCCAGAAAGCCGCATCGATACGGGAGTGCATCCAGTCGTGTAACGAGTTATGATAATTCAACGCCAGAATACGAAAAAGTATTCGAAGAACGCACAGACAAGACACGGAATGATGTATTCGGACAAGCTGTTGCCGAAGTGCAAGGAGAGAAATTACGCGAAATTTCACTAGCCCTAATGGACAAACAAGCGCACGCGGACGGAGATGCAAATGAACGCCTGATAGACGCGGATGAAATCGGGACTTCGACAGAAGACTTCAAAACTCCAGACAAAAAGAACTACATTGAAAGTAATTGCACCAAATTCACAGGAGTGGAAGCGTGCGATTGCAGAGGAAGTATGTTCACATTTGGATTACGGAATATGGGAACTTAAGAAAAGTCCTGAGCGAGGGTGAATAATTAATTCTAGGATTACTTATGAAATTGTTTGCAGCTACATAAATGAGTTGCATATTTTTGATAATAATTTTTCTGAAAAATTATTAGAGAAGAAAAATGTTAAAAGTAGGTGGTTTTGACGTGTGTATTAATTCTCCTCAGGCCATCACTTTTAGATACACACCGGTGATGGCGACCACCACACTTAGAGACGCGACGTAATGAAAAGCTTCAATGTAGAGCAAATTTGTCGTATAGATTTACATTAAGTTGATGTGAAAAGGGTGAAATGATCCAATTAAAAGTTTAGCTAATTCTAGGATAATCTACACTACACTAGAAAAGTTGGGATTGAAACTAACAGCATCTAATCCATGTTTATTTCACGCAAGCGAAAATCGAAAGGTTTTTCGGGATTTTACTGTGCTCCGCATACTTTCCTTGAATAAAAAGGTTTTCCGAATTTAATTACAGTAGTAACATTCCTCTTCAGCAGAACATATACTAGTTTGATTACCTGAATAAGCTTCTTTCTTTAAGTTTTTATTTGAATATGAGAATTCTCCCTGTAATTAAATAGGCTGATTAAATATAATCTTTTTTAGTCAATTATTTTGTTTGTTTAATATCAGCACGCCAATTCTATTTTTTCTTTTTGAAAAGCCGTCGGGCACTGCCTTGTTGTGCGGGCAGACGCGTTTCGACTCCCTTGAGTCATCTTCAGTGTCTAAGAATGTGTGGAAGGAAATGATTTTATATAGGTGTAGGCATGACTAATCAGGTAGGCGCCAAATTAGGTCAGGTAGAGACTTAGGTTTGCGTCTTTTATGTTGTTGGATGCCCGTTCGTTCTGCTTCGTGTTGCTCCCGTTTTCGTGGGAGAGCGTGGTCTTACTGAGAAAATTGCGTCGGAATTGGAAATAATGTGTTCGTTGATAATGCTACCATCTGTCTTTCTATATTTATATATTTCAAGTCTTTCTAGGATGTCGAGTCTCGGTCCTTTGTTTTGTTTGTGTAACAATGTCACAGAGTTTGTCGAAGCGTCAGGCTCGTCTGCGTAGTTTTCTATGTAAGACGTATAATTTGAGTCTACTTTGTTGTGTAACAAAGATTGTAAGTGCTCCTTATCGTTAGTTTTCGTGTGGTCCTTCCTATGTATACCATGTCGCAGTCCTTGTATGTCAATTTGTATATGTCGCTGTTCTCGTATATTGATGTGTCATTCGGTTTTGGTTTCAGTTTGTTACCAATGTTGTTGTTAATTTTGAATGCAATTTCCAATTTGCATTTCTTGAGGGAGTTTGTTAGTTTGCATGTCTCTTTGCCTCCGTATGTTAACGATATCCACTACCGGCCACCCTTGTGCTTTTCAGTCGGTTGGCGTTTCTGTTTTTGTTTGTACTGTGTAATAAGTTTATCAATGTGAAGTTGTTCGTATCTGTTATTACTTACTATATTGTAACTGTTGTTTAGTTCGTTAGAATAGTTAGCAGGAGTCATGGGGATGGAGTGGAATCTCTGCACTGTTGATCTATATGCTACTAGTTTATGTTGTGCGGGGTGGTTAGATGTTACGTGTATGGTATGATCACTTGTGGTTTCTGTATATCCTGCCATCTAATCGTATTTTTTCTCATGTCATGGTTAGGTCCATATAGTTGAGTTGTCCGTTTGTTTCTTTTTCCATAGTGAAATTTATATTTGGGTGTATTTCATTCATAAAGGCAACTAGTTCATTTTGTTTATTATCTTGGGTGTCAATAATGATGAAACAGCCATCCACATATCTTTTGTAAAATATTACAGTGAAACGTTTGACGATTTTGAGTATAAAAACTTCTTTCAGAAATTTTAAGAATATTTCTGATATTATTGATTATATTGTGTGTCCCATGCCCAAACCGTCCATTACAATATATGTGTTGTTATTGAACTTAAAATAGTTCAGCTTCGTTGTGGTCTGTATGAGATTAAGTAGTTGATCTGTATATCGTCAGCTGTTGTTGCATGAAAGTTTTTTCTTTTAGCATGGTCAGCGTTCCATCGGCAGGTATAGACGTGTGAAGGTAGGTAATGTCAAGTGATACAAGTCGACAAGTGTCAGTTATGTAAGAGAAGTGGTTGAGTTCGCTAGATCGCGGCTGTTCTTTAATGTGTCATCACGGTGCATGGCATCAGCTAGTATCTTTGCCAAGTACGGTGTTAATTGGTATGCAGGAGCTGGGCAGCAGTTGACAATAGGTCGGATGATATTGGGTTTGTGGAGCTAAGCCTGTGCTTTAAAGGGTGGTGCAGATGGATTTGGGTTAATGTAGCGGGGCTTAGCCTCAGGATGAATGATTAGTGAAGATAGTATAATTGCAGTAAATAAGTCCACTTGGAACTTATTAGTGGGGTCTTTGTATGTTGGTCCGTATCCGTTGGTGTTAATAAAGCCTGTTGTTTTTTATACGTACCTACTCGTATTCAAAGTGTTTGGTGCGCCCGTTGGTTGGATCGGTTTTCAACTGCCGGAGGAAATGTTGCGAGCGAACACATACAACATACTCGGATATACTTCCGCTTCATCACTGAAGTAGTTGCGAGCGAGTAAACACTACCTATGTACTCGCACTTCGCCAATGAAGATCAGTCAAAGAAGCACATACGCAAGTAAATAAGCGAGCGGTAAAGTAAACAAAAAAGATTAACCCGCAATGATATTCACATCGTGAACGATAAGCTTTGGGTGTGCTTCGAAGAGAGCTAAGTGGAAAGGAAAAGCGAAAGTTCCGGCGTAAACACTCTTTCACTCAATGTCCCCAGTTTCGCTATTTCACCTCAGGAGATTGTGGGAAAGCTGAAAGCTTAAGCTAAAAGCACTCTTTCGAAGCCAAAAGCATAAGCGAAAACACTCTTTTGCTCCATTTCCCCAGTTTTGCATATTCACCAGCCGAGCAAGCGAGACGAAGCGGGGAGGAAAAAATTTCGTGGAACGAGAATTTAGGTTGAAAGCTTACGAAAGAACCGTATTTAAAGTTCTTGGGCAAAGCATGCCAGGCAGTCGTATTCAAGTCCAGTAAGGGAGTGTGCTGCTACCCACCCTTTAAGTGCAACACGTAAATACGCGAGTAAAATTTTAGACGGAGGAATAGCGAAAGTGTTCGACAAAATCGTGAGGGGTGAGGTGTTGGCTTGCGCCGCGATCCTCAATCGGCCTTTTGGTGTTCCACGCCATGTGGCCACCCCGAACCATTAGCACGTCGATTTAATTCTCTACAGGCTCAATATTGATATAAGTCTTCAATAATTTAATACGTGAAATGTAATGTTAAAAAAATATATATGAACAGAGAAAATAAAATAATTAATATAATAAACGCGTTGCCTTGGTTGATTTAGTGAAGACGCATAGATTAGCAGGTAAGTGGTGTACAGCGAGAACTTTCCCCGGGAGACTTGCTGATGTATATAGGATACACATCCGATCGAGCTCCCAGTTCATGCCAGTATACATTGGGTGTACTTGTTATGTAACATAGGAAGAAATCTTTAAATGAATAGACACACCAGCTATATCTGAAGATAGGTTAACAATTTTGATATACCCAATGGTAGTAGGATATATCAAAATTAGGGAAGAGGAAAACTTCACTTGAATAATTAAAACAAGGTTGACGAGTTAATGTTAACTGGCTAATTGTTTATTAAATCGGAAAGTATTTATGCATAATTTCTTAAACTAAGCAAAACAAAGTTAATTGAATTAAAAATGCAAGACAGCATTTAACATTGAACGAATTTATCGGAAGATAATATTATGTGGATTAAATAAATATCGCAAGCTAGGGAAATAAAGTAGGGGAAGTACGGACAAAATGACATGTATGGACAAAATGACATAGTCACCTTATTAAAAAATTGGCAGGTTTTAGTAACGTCTCCGCGACTGTGTCACGTGACGGCAGCCATATTCACAATCCTGTCAGATGTTGAGCGTCATTGTCACAGTCGCGTCACAGTAACCAGTGCGAACGTGTTTCGCGCCTTCAAAACTTTATTTTATAGATTGTTTTCTCCTGTTTTCTTGTGAGTTATTTGTTGTTATTTGTAATTATTTGTATTAAAATCAATGAACTTATGCCAGCACCCAGTGATTTCGATTAATTTTATTGCAATTATCAGGTGTTTGATGGAACTTTGATTTTTCATCCATTTATGTTCACATTTGGACAGAATGACATATATATACAAAATGGACAAAACGACATGGTATGTCATTTTGTCCGTAGAGTTTATGTTAATTAGCATTTATTATTTTGTTTAGGCGATATGCCGCGAAAATACGACAGAAAAACTTATCGGCAATCTTCGAGCCAAGAATCCATGAATAAGGCTGTTGAAGTATGGAAGCAAAAAAAAATAGGATGGGAATCGGCCGCAAAAACACTCGGTGTTCCTGAGGCGACGCTTTGAAGAAATGCACTCAATATGAACAAAACCTTGAATTCTAACTCTAAAGGATTAGGAAGATTCAAGAAAACATTTTCAACCGAAATTGAGCAGGAGTTAGTAGAACACATAAAGTTTTTAGAAACACGACTTTATGGTTCCACGCGTACATCACTCCAAGAGCTTGCCTTTGAACTAGCCGAAAAAATGGTATCGATCACCTTTTCAACAAAGAAAAGAAACGTGCTGGACAAAAATGGCTTGACGGTTTCCTGAGAAGAAATAAGGACATTTCTCTGTGCACCGCAGAACCAACTTCTGCTGCAAGAGCGCAAACGTTTAATAAACCACAAGTAGCTAAATTTTCCGTATCTATTTATGAAGAATTTTTGAAGACTCACAACTTGGGACTTCACCGAATCTTCAATATGGATGAAACCGGGCTCACTACAGTCCAGAAACCCCAAAAAAAGCCGCAACTGTTCAGAATGCAAGTAATGGGTTTAAAAAGACAGGCATCTGGGCTGTTAATCCTGATATTTTTCCAGACTACATGCTTGAACCGGCAGAGACCATAAATATTCCGTTGAATCAGGAGGATATTGCAGACAGTACACCTAAACTTCCAAGCTCACATTTACCATCAACTAAATGTATCAACACCTCTTCAATCCAAGAAGATCCGAGTAACGATGTTGCATCTATTTTAAATCCATCAGCAACAAATGACGATGAAGCAGATTCTTCACAAAACACAGCGCAAGCTACCACCAATAATGATATTGGAGTTGTTGTTTCTGATGTGATGAACCTGAGTTCAGAAACATGTGAAGAGGAATCTAATACAGTTGAGGTAGCTGGAGCAGCGTACGATGACGGTGTGAGACCTGGTCCATCAAAGCAATTACTGACATATCCAGTTGCTACTATTTCGCCAGCACCACAAGGGCAGTTCATCGAGGCCAAGGAAAATGAAAATTGAAACCTGTCAAAGGTGATTGGCTTTTAACTTCTACTCCAAACATACAATAAATTATTGCTAAAAACAGACCAAAGGATCCACCGGTAAAACTGAAGAGACAGGTTAAAAGAAAAATCTTTGATGAGGATGAAATAAATATTCCTGCTTCCAAAAACGCTCTACCATCGAGGCAGCGTACAACTGCTCTGATATATGATAGCTCAGGAAGCGAAGATTTCTTATGCGAGACAGAAGACGACGATGACCTCTTTTCCCGTTCTAAGTCCGGGGAAGGTTGGTTATTATGTATGACTTGTTCCCTTTGGGCTCATGCGTCATGTGCTGATGTACCAAAGAGGACCAAACGATTTATTTGTGAATTGTGTTCTTAAAAATTAGTATGTCATTATGTCCTCACCTTATATGTCATTTTGTCCGTACTATATGGACAAAATGGTTTTTGTGATTAATTACATTTTTTCTTAATATATATTTTATTATAGTTCCTACTTAATTAAAAGACTGTGCTCCTGCTGGCCAATGGAGCTAAGATGAGTAAAAACCATTGAGACTGATTATAATACCATTAAATAAATAAATATTATTTAAAAACAAAACAGCCTGTCATTTTGTCCGTACTTCCCCTACATTAATATTAATATGAATCGGAAAGCTATGAAGATAGCAAAACAAAGTACATTAAGATTTATATCAAGTAGAGATTTGTAAACATTGCAAAATATAGTAGGGGAAAGTGGGGGAAACACGAACGCGGGGTAATTCCGAATGCAACAGTTCTGACATGTTAGAATGATGAGGCCGAATTTTGTTCACTGCCACTTTGAAGGTTGCGGTGCATGTTGTTTCAGTCAACAACACGGGAGATACGGACGCGCATACGAGTCAAGGTGTGGATTTTTGATTATTTTGTGTGTTTTTGATGTAATTTTTCCACAAATGTAACTTGATGTAGTTTTATTTCTATCAACTATAGTGATTTAACTTTTACGTAGTGAAATACTCACATATTGATGAGTTAAATTACAATCACGCTAATGGCATAAGAAATCTAACCTAAATTTTTTATTGTCATTTTAATTGTTTCGATCCTAAGGGGCAATGGCGAACAGGCCATGTCGGGTAATCTCGAACGTTCGGCATTACCCCATTTGTCAGTTCTCTGTTCATTCCTTTTTAGGGTTTTGTAAAATAATTTTACAAAACCCTACTAGTTTCGCGACCAGTCTGTCCGTCCGTCCGTCCGTCCGTCCGTGTGTCACAGCAGTTTTTCTCGGAAACTGCTTAAGCTAGAAGCATCAAATTTTGTGTGTAGGTGTAAAGTGGTGATCTCTTCAAAGTTCAACTACAAAAAAATTTTATAAGGTATTTAAGGGGGGTCTCCCCATATAGGAGAGTGACCCCCCGAAAAAAAAATTTCATTGAAGGTAGCCGATATGGGTATCAAATGAAAGGTCTTGATGAGAACTTTTCAAAACAGGTCTTAATTTGGCAAAATTTGCTTCAGGGGGCGCACAGGGAGGGGAAATACACGAAAAATTTGTGTCCCCCCCTCGCGATTGGACACCTGTGATCCGAAAAATCTGAAAAAAATCAGAAATGTAGGCCTTGGTGAGTACAACAACAACAAATACGTGAGAAGTCGCAATTCACTCAACTTTGTTAGTAATGGTATGATTTATCAATTTTATGTTTTCTTGAATAAAATCTTAACGGTACCCTTAAATTCAATGAAATTCAATACGTGGATGTCTATTTATAAGATTGATCTATCCTGAAAGTTTCATAAGGATTGAATCATATTTAGCGATGTTATAGCGGTTTGAATTTTCCTGTATTACTATGGAACAATATGCGCTGCATTTATTACTATGGCAACATATGGCTGTGGAACAACATGTGCTTTTTACCGACTCAGACACTACAGTTGGGCTAGGATTTGCATGAAAATTTCAGGAATGATAGGTGTCATGAATATCTTTGAGAATCGGTTCAGCTAGTGGTATCAGTAATTGTAAAACAAAATAGTGGCTGTTTTAAATGCGAAGATTGAATAATTTTGAGTTATTTTTTCCCAACTTCAACGTTTAAGGTGCATGCTTTGAACACTTGATTCAATTTAATGAATGACTGAAAATGAGTACCTACAATTAATGCTCATAAGTGAAACAAGTCAAGGAGGTGGGAGAGAGCTCCTAGCAAAAGGGTTTTGTAACCATTCTAGGATTCGAAAAAATTCGCCATTAATCGATGATAACAGTACCGGAGAGTGGCCCCTGAAAAAAAATTCATCAAACGTAGCTGATATGAGTATGAAATAAAAGTTTTCATGCGAGCTTTTCAAAACAGTTGTTAAACTGTCAGTTTTTGCTTCAGTGGGGGCACAGGGGGGAAATACATGAAAAATGTGTTTCCTCCGTCGCGAATGGACATCTGAAATAATTATCAAGGCAGATATTTATGAGTATAACAATACCAAAAAACCTCAGAAGTCGAAATTCGTTCAACTTTGTTAATAATAGTATGATCTTTGTATTTCATATTTTCTCCAATAAAATCGTCTTTGACATGTTTCTTGATTTGATTCGATCTGGTGACTGCATTTTGTAAATTGAATACAAAACCCTTCTGACATGAGCATAGGTCTGTTTACCCAACTTGTTTATCATTGTTCTAGATGCCGCGTAATTACATCAGAAAGACAGAAACAAAGTATAAACTAGAAGATCTCCAAAAAGCTGTAGAGGATGTTAAAGCTAAAAAACTGAGTATTGAAAAAGCAGCAACAACTAATTCAGTGCCTAAAACTACAATTTTCGATCACTTGAAGAAGGCTGTAATAAAACAACCAAGAAATGGTAGAAAACCATTGTTTACAGATGAGCAAGAATTGGAGCTCGTGGACTATATTATTTAAATGCAGCAAACTTTATTATGGATTGACGATAAGAAAAATTCGCTAAATAGCCTTCCAATTTGCAGAGCGGAATAACCTTCCTCATAATTTTGACCGAGTAAAACAGCTAGCTAGAAAAGACTGGTATTACAATTTTATGAAGAGACATCCCAATATATCTTTGAGGACACCAGAAGCAACCTCATTAAATCGGATCCCTGCACTAAATGAAGGTAATGTTAAAATACAAGACAAACATCATATTCAACCTGATAAAATATTTAACGTTGATAAGACAGGTATATCAACAGTTCAAAGAAATTTAAAAATATTAGCAGCAAAAGGTGAAAAAAAGTTGGTAAGGCAACGAGCGCTGAAAAGGAGTCCAGAACAACAGTTGTTTGTGCATTTAGTGTGGCTGGCCAATATATTGCTCCATTTTTTATATTTAAAAGAAAGCGGATGAATGCTCTCTTACTAAAAGGCAGTAACATGAACATGATTGCAGCAGTATCAGACTCTGGATGGATAAATGAAAGTTTATTTATTGATTCGCTGCACCACTTTGTTTCATTTGCAAAGCCTTCCAAAGAAAATCCAATTTTGCTAATATTAGATAACCATGAGTGTCATATCAGTCTCAATGCATACACACTTTGCAGAGACCATGGAATCATTATCCTGACTCTGCCACCGCACACCTCACATAAACTCCAGCCGCTAGATTTGACATTTTTTGGTCCTCTAAGGACTGCATACAACCAAGAATGTGAGAGTTACATGTCAGATCGATTTGGGAAACCAATCACACAATACGAGATCATTGAATTATTTACAAATGCTTTTAACCGGTGCAGTAATATTGCAAAGGCAGCCAGTGGATTTCGATCTGCAGGAATATATCCCTTGCGCCCAATTGAATTTGATCTAATTCAGCCATGCGTTTCTCTGAATAATACCTCACAGGCAACAATATTTCGAACACAAAACAGTAAGATTGATACCCAGCTTTCAAGTGATTTAATAACCGACATTCACATGGACGAATTGGCGATTTGTGATCAACAAGCTACCGATGCTCACAATTATACTTATAATATGTCTGCGGCTGGACAAGTTCACAGTGTTGAAGCTTTCGATACCCAAAGTTTTGATACACGTGCAGTCTCTTTAAAATCAAATGAAGAGACGTACAGGCTCTCAGTTTTTCTGTCCGAAATTGTTGAATTGCCTTTAATTCCTCTAAAAATATCCAAGCGCAATACTAGCAAGAAAACATCGATTATTCTATCAAGTACACCCGTAAAAGACCAACTAGAAGAAAAGGAAAATAGAAAACGCGCAAAAGAAGAAGAATTCAAAAGAAAAACTGAAAAAATGCAAAACAAAGCAATTAAAATAAAAAGAGTGAAACGTAAAGATAGAAAATCTATAAAAAAACACACTGAAAGAGTATTGAAAAATTTTATGAATATTAAAGACTTTAATGATCCTGGTCAAAATAAGAGGGGGAAAGAAAAAGGGAAGAACGAAAATGATGACTACTATTGTATTTTTTGTAACAATAAATATATCGATCTCCCCGAAGAAGATTGGATTATGTGCTATGTATGTGAAAATTGGGCTCATGAGAAATGTACAGATGGACAATCAACATCGGCGGGTTATAAATGCGATCTCTGTCGTAATTAACATGTTAGTTCGTAATTACCAAACTCGGTGTTCGGATTTACCCGACGTTAGTCAGGTAAACAAGAACACTAAGGGTTTTGTTTCGTTTTCTTTTTGTTACATTTTATGAAAAAAATAATGAATGTTGATGAGTGAATTGATAGCTGGATTGTCAAACTTTATTACAAAGCAACAAACAAAACCTTTTGTCTTAATACCGCTGTTTTATTAATGCTTTCCCTTACGTGTTCGTGTTTCCCCCACTTTCCCCTACATTAGCATTAATATGAATGTGGAAATTTATGAACGGTGCAAAATAAAGTACGTTAACATTGATGAATTGTTGAAATTACAGAACAAACGAAACACGTTGAATGTGTATCGGTTGATGAGCTTTAGTCGATACGAGTGCTCTGTTCAGAAACTGAACACACCTAGTAGCTGTTTTTTTTCAACAAAGTAGCATGTAAACGTCATTACAAAAAGAACAATCCCACTTTTAATATTTTTAGCATATGGAATCAATATTTATCATTTTCTTTATAAAAGAAGACTTTCATCTGCTGTATATCACAAAAACTAAAGTTAATAAAAATTTTTCTTGTTTCATGAAGTGAAGGAAACATTCAATTTTATTTTTTTTTTCTTCGGGCAATGATCAGCGCTCCATATCTATCTAACCATATGTATCTATCTCATTCATATTCCTGTTCATATTCGAATTTACTCATCACCAAAAGCAATCAGGCCCAGTCCTCTTCATTTCATTAGATGAAATTTTAAATACTCATTGTAGACGACTATCTACAATTTAACACTCATTCCCACATTCTATCGATCCGCCATTCATAAGCTTAAGCCTACTGCTAAAGGAATGAATCGTTCGAAGTGACGCGAGTTATAGCCATGCTATGCGATCAATTAAAATTCAATCACACGTGCGCTCACGTAAGCATTTTACCTGAGCATTCAACATACATGTTACCGGTACATTGCTCCAATCAATGCTGACCTAATTAAGTTCAATAAAATTTTGCATTAAAGTAAACTAGCAACATTGCAACTTTTATTGCTATAAATTGATTTAATTAACATTAGCAAGTCAGTTCATTTTCTTCATTTGTAGTTACTATGTCGGTTTAAAAATCCAATAATAAAGTTTGAAAATTTAAAAGAAGCGTTTGTTTTTTTTTGGATGTTTTAAGTTTTAAGTATTTAACTGGCGCAGTCGTGCGGATTTCTTGTGCTCTAACGTTAAAAAATTTTTTCCGGAAGTATACGCGGAAAAGAAAAAACGCGAAGTGCAAGCGAGATTCAATTAACAACGAAGGAATATCTTTACACCGCAATTGTGTTTCAAATTGAACAACGAAAGAATATCGTTACAAGAATTCAATTATCGTTACCGACAAGAATTCAGTCGAACGAACATCGATTAGGATCCTGGGAAGCAGCAAGACATGAACTCAATAGTCTTAGGATTTTGCATGTAAGTCGAATTTTTTGAGCATTTCCTTTCATTTCCTATCATTTCTATACATTTTTTTTCTCCATTTAATATTTGCCATTATATTTTTACAATACGAATTTTTCAACACAATTTGCTTTTTATATGCCATTCTTTAATAAAAATATTAGATTAAGACCTTATGATAAAAGAAGGTTTCGTGACCTTAGAATAATCCCTTTAACGGAAACCCTCGCGAGTGAATTAAGTGCGATCGTGGAAGATAGTGAAAGTGATTTATCGAATCAGTCCAGTAATATTGAGGATAATTCTGTAAACTCCGAGGAAATTAATTCAGCAATGGCTACCGATTCATGTATTTTTAACGCTCTAAGAGTCCCAGATGCAATTAAGGATTTGCCAAAATTCAACGGCAACCCTAGACTCTTGAGGGATTTTATTGAAAATGTTGAGGAAATTCTTTTGCTAATTACTGAATCTACCCCCGTGTATAATAAAATCTTACTTCGTGCTATACGCAACAAAATTGAGGGTCCCGCAAATGAGGTTTTAAACATGTATGGAACCTCATTAGATTGGGGGGAGATTAAGAAAAATTTGACTCTTCATTATAGCGACAAAAGGAATGAAACGTCGCTAATAAGGGATTTGCACAACACTAGACAAGGTGACAAACCTATAGAAAAATATTATAGTGAAGTCGTGGAACTTTTGGCAACAATGATAAACCATATTCATATTCATGAGTCAAACCCAAACGTTATACAGGCAAAACGTGAATTATTCGCCGAAATGTGTCTAAATACATTTTTAACTGGGCTTCGCGAACCACTTGGCGCCACGATCAGAGCAATGAAACCTGATACTTTAGCTACTGCCTTTTCTTATTGTATACAAGAGCAGAACATCTTTTATGCTAAACATGAAGGCTCACATACCACACGGAAAATTTTACCATCAGTCCCAAAAACGCCAACAAACAACAACTTATTACCTATTTTCCGACCACAGCAACCCTCATATTTTCCTCATCAATCGATATTTCAACAACCACGAGGTCTGGTTCGTACAACTCCACCATTTTCACTTCAAAGCACTTACCAAAATCCATTTCAACAAACTTCGCGTCCATTTCAACCCTTTCAGAACCAATTTCAGCAAAGAAGTCCTCAGAGTCAATTCCCTAATTTCCGATTTAATACTAATAATTTTGGTGTACTTCCCCAACGGCCTGTGTTACCAAGACCAGAACCAATGGACACAAGCTCTGGCAATACTCACATTCGTAACAGACAACCACAACCTCATCAACCTCCTGGTAATAATTTTTTCCGTTCCACAGGACCCCCAAGGTTTACTGTAAAAGAGTTACACAATGTAAACGAATTACAAACACCCTCACCAAGTCATGATAAAATTTCCTACTTCCAGCCAGCCCCAAACGAAGCATACAAACAAGATCTAGACAGTTTCTATTGCTACGGACAACAAGACACATCAGACTACACCCAAGACACCGACATATACCACGGACCATACACGGAATACCAACAGACTGAACAATCCCTATCAAGTACAAACATAGACGCCAATATACAGGAAGAAGCCAATTACGAAATCGATGATGCAAATTTTCGATTAAATGCCTCGATGCCCCAACAGGATATATAGATATTAATACTCATGGATCTAACCTTCCATACATAAAAATATCGTCACCGTTCGGTCGAGATTTGAAATTCTTAATAGATACTGGTGCCTCAACATCGTTTATAAACCCCGAATTTGTACATCCTAATGACATACAGCAAACAAAGCCTGTAGTCATCAATACAGTCTTGAACCAACATGTACTAGATAAACAAGTAAAACTTCCGACTTTTAAAGAATTTAGGCAATCAGGCGAAATAACTTTCCTTATATTCAAATTTCATCAGTACTTCGATGGGCTACTTGGGTTAGATGCACTCACTAAATTACAAGCCAAAGTAGACTTGGCAAACAAAACGCTAACAACAAACGAAACCATAATTCCTCTGATATTTAAACCAAATATTATCTCTAACAAATACAAAGTTCCTCCTAAATCTAAATATGTTGTGAAATTACCCGTTGATATCCGTGAAGGTGATATATATATTACAAATACCGAAGTCAAACCAGGACTCGTCATCTCTGAGGGTATTTACAAAGCGAAAGACTGGTTTAGTCTTCTAGAAATAACCAATCAAACGGACGAGGAAAAGTTACTCTTCTTGGAACAGCCTTTAAAAGCCTTAGAACTCTCACCCTCAAATTATGACCAAATTTATAATTTTAGCGTCGATTGTACTGCCGAAGCAGACTGTCTGATCACTCCTAAAGACGTCTCGCAATTAGTACGAGTCTCTCACCTTAACAACGAGGAAAAAGACCTTGTCCTTAAGATATGCCACGAATACGAAGATATTTTTTTCCGTGAAGGACAAAAACTTGGTCTTACAAATAGGATCAAGCATTCCATTCCAACTACCGATGACTTACCCATTTACACTAAATCATACCGGTACCCATTCATCCACCGGGATGAAGTTCGTAGACAAATAAGTGACATGCTTGACCAAGGGATAATTCAGCCTAGTTACTCTCCGTGGAGCGCCCCTGTCTGGATAGTCCCGAAGAAAGCTGATGCAAGCGGTAAGCAAAAATGGCGATTAGTTATTGACTATCGGAAACTCAACGAAAAAACAATAACTGATCGCTACCCTTTGCCAAATATAAATGACATACTCGATAAACTGGGCAAAAGCCTCTATTTTTCCACCATAGATTTAGCTAGTGGATTCCATCAAATCGAAATGGATCCGAAGGATATAAAGAAAACCGCTTTCACTGTCGAGGGGGGTCATTATGAATATGTTCGGATGCCTTTCGGCTTAAAAAATGCTCCCTCGACATTCCAAAGAGTTATGGACAACATACTTCATGACCTTTTGGGAAAAATTTGCCTAGTGTACATGGACGACATCATAGTATTTTCGACTTCACTCCAAGAGCACGGAGATAGCCTGAGAAGAGTATTCAAAAAATTACGAGAAGCCAATTTTAAAGTCCAACTCGACAAATCAGAATTCTTTCGTAAGGAGGTGGCCTTCCTAGGGCACATAGTCACTGCTAATGGGGTTAAACCAAACCCGGATAAAATACAGGCAATTAAAAATTTTCCTATTCCGAAAACTCAAAGAGAAATAAAGTCCTTTCTTGGGTTGTTAGGTTACTATCGCAAATTCATTAGGGATTTTGCTAAATTAATAAAACCCCTAACTGAATGCCTAAAAAAGGGGCGAACAGTACAACTAACAGATAATTACATAAAAAGCTTCGAACTGTGCAAGGATCTTTTAATGAACGACCCGATACTACAGTATCCGGATTTTAGTAAACCGTTCATTCTTACAACAGATGCTAGCAATTTTGCAATTGGCGCCGTATTATCCCAAGGCACAATAGGCAGTGATAAACCTGTTTGCTATGCCAGTCGAACCCTGAATACTTCTGAAATTAACTACTCGACAATAGAGAAAGAACTCCTTGCGATTGTCTGGTTCGTAATGTATTTTAGACCTTATCTATTCGGAAGGAAGTTCAAGATAGTAACGGACCACAAACCCCTCACTTATCTCATGAATCTGAAGGAACCTAACTCGAAGTTAGTGAGATGGCGTCTTAAATTAGAGGAGTTTGACTACGAGATAGTTTACAAAAAGGGAAGCCAAAACTCTAACGCAGACGCCTTGAGCAGAATCAGAATTCCTGATACTATTCCCGAAGAACCAGCAGAATTGAATACCAACGAAAATCTCGAAGGAACCACAAACGATTTGCAGCAAACTGAACTGAGCTCAACTATTCACTCTGCACAAGAGGATTTGAACGATGGAATTCCAATATCCGAAAAACCTCTGAATGATTTCAACCTTCAGATTATATTGGAGAAAACTAATAGAACGCCACAAACGTCTGTAGAAATGCCTTTTAAAAACAGACAAAGGCGAACCATTCGTATGAACGAATTTAACGAAGATAATGTAGCCGAACTGTTTAAGAAATTCTTTGCCCCAAATAAACTGAATGCAATTTACACGAACGACGAAATTTTCCGAATCGTTCAGTCTGTATATTCAAAATTCTTCTCACAGGCTCGAACCTTGAAGCTTGCTCGTTGCACCGAAATCCTTAAAGAAATCACAGATTCCGACGAACAAGATAAATTAATTAATGACTATCACATCAATAACAACCACAGGGGTATAAATGAAACTGTCCAACACCTTAAGCGAGACTACTACTTCCCCTACTTTAAGGATAAAGTAACAAAGATAATAAACAATTGTGAAACTTGTACGACACAGAAATATGACAGGAGTCCTCCTAAAATAATATATCAAGTCTCCCAAAGTCCCCAAAAGCCATTAGATAGCTTGTACATCGATGTATACACAATAAATGGGAAATCGATCTTAACCATCATTGATCGATTCTCGAAATTCGGGGCCGCATATACGTTAGGCACGAAAAATAGTATTCACATTGTCAAATCCTTGCGACATTTTATGAGCCTTCACGGCATACCAAAAACGATAGTCGCAGACCAAGGGACAGAAATGATGTCCACCATATTCAAGGACTTCTGCCAACAATATGGCATTGAAATCCACTATACATCATATCAGCAGTCCAGCAGTAATGCCTACGTAGAAAGATGGCATTCTACAATTACTGAAATTTACAGGATTATCTTGGAAAAACGGCGGAAACAAAATCTTGATCTAGACCATGAGGAAATATTGAACGAAGCAATCATCACCTACAACAATGCCATACATTCTACAACAAAACACACGCCTTACGAGCTATTCACTGGTAGAACTCATGAATTTAACAAAACCTTCACCCCCAGCAATGAACACGACTATTTGAAAAAATTAAATGAATACAGGTCTCATATCTATCCGGAAATTAAAAATAAAGTCGATGAGTTAGTCCGAACTAACTTAGAGAAGCTAAACCTAAATAGGGCGGATCCCCCAGTTTTCAAAGAAAACGAAACTATATTCCGCAAAGAATGTAGACGCAATAAAACTACCCCCCGTTTCAGTAAACATAAAGTGAAAAAAGATTTAAAAGTTACATTAATCACCAATAAAAACCAGAAACTTCATAAATCAAAAATTAAAAAGAAACGCAAATTTCAGGATGTTCCTGACGATCCAGGCTCAGAAAATAGAAATACAGAAGCCGAACAACGACCAGATGCTTTTACCGCTACAACTCGGAACGACTAGAACCATTACAACGTACCAGAACTTAATACATATAGTGAGACTAAAAAATTATGAAGACGCTATCAACAACATCGTAACCTCCGTAAATAAATTTGACCAAGCACCCGAAGCTACAGACACCCTCAGAATAACAAAACTTAAAGTAAAAGAACTAATACACAGACTACAGACACTTATGCCAAGACTACGACCGAAGAGAGGGCTGATCAATGGGTTAGGTTCTGTAATAAAAGGTATTACAGGAAATATGGACGCAGAAGATGCAGCAAAAATTAACAAGAATCTCGAAGAGCTGATGCTGAATCAATCTAAACTGGGTAATGTGGCTCTTCGCCAAACGAAATTAAATAATTTAATGATGGAAAGATTCGATAATATCACGAATCACATCAATAATCAAACCTCAATCATTAACAACTATCTGATACACTCACAAAACAAAGTTAAGAGAGAATACGAATCAATCATTCATATTCAATATTTAAATCAAATAAATTACAATATCGATCTCCTCAATAACCATCTCTCGGATATATCAGAAGCCGTGATACTTGCTCGTTTAAAAATCATATCAAAACAAAT